>WNWK01005446.1:42500-55000 GCA_009830355.1 Cherax destructor
GAGTACCTTCCACTTAACACCCCAGTATGAGTACCTTCCACTTAACACCCCAGTATGAGTACCTTCCACATAACACCCCAGGATGAGTACCTTCCACTTAACACCCCAGGATGAGTACCTTCCACTTAACACCCCAGGATGAATACCTTCCACTTAACACCCCAGGATGAGTACCTTCCACTTAACACCCCAGTATGAGTACCTTCCACTTAACACCCCAGTATGAGTACCTTCCACTTAACACCCCAGTATGAATACCTTCCACATAACACCCCAGGATGAGTACCTTCCACTTAACACCCCAGGATGAGTACCTTCCACTTAACACCCCAGGATGAGTACCTTCCACTTAACACACCAGGATGAGTACCTCCACTTAACACCCCAGGATGAGTACCTTCCACTTAACACCCCAGGATGACTACCTTCCACTTAACACCCCAGGATGAGTCTGTACTCATCATTAATAACAACTCTGGCTTCGTTGAATTTCACAAGACGCTGTTAAGAATTACGTAGCATGACGCAGGCGCAGTTTACCTCGTCTCTGGTGAATGATAATTCAGACGTGTGTGACGTTTCGTCTACACAGAGGGCTTCTTCAGTCGAGGAGGCAGCGGAAGCAGTGGAGATGTGAAGAACATAAGAATGGAGGAACACTGCAGAAGGCCTACTGGCCCATACAAGGCAAGTCCTTAGCAAAACCACCACTACCTAAGAATTTACTCCCGTACTCACGACACTAATCAAACCCAGCCCCTCCCACTCATATATTTGTCCAATCTCTTTTTAAAGCCACCCAAGGTCCTAGCCTCTATCACCCTACTCGGAAGATTGTTCCACGCATCTACAACTCTGTTCGAAAACCAGTACTTGCCTATGTCCTTTCTAAATCTAAATTTATCCAATTTAAATCCGTTATTTCTGGTTCTTACTTGGTTCGATATCCTCAGTATTTTATTAATATCTCCTTTGTTTATGCCCATCATCCACTTGTACACCTCGATGATATCTCCCCTCATTCTACGTCTCTCCAGAGAGTGGAGATTCAACGCTCTAAGTCTATCTTTATACGGGAGATTTCTTATACTGTAAATCATTTTAGTCATTCTTCTTTGTATGTTCTCCAATGAATCTATATCCATCCTGTAGTAAGGAGACCAAATCTGAGCTGCATAATCCAAATGAGGTCTCACTAGTGATGTATAGAGCTGTAAAATAACTTTTGGACTTCTGTTGCTTATACTTCTTGAAATAAATCCTAGTAATCTGTTAGCCTTATTGCGCACACTTAGGCACTGTTGTCTTGGCTTTAGATTTCTGCTCATCATGACTCCCAGGTCTTTTTCACATTCTGTATGATCAAGCTCTACTTCACCTAGTTTATAAATTCGAGGGATATTTTCATTACCAAGGACTAGTACCTTACACTTGTCCACATTGAACTTCATCTGCCACTTTTCAGACCAATACATTAATTTGTCCAAATCCTCCTGGAGTTCACTGGTATCCTCCTCAGAATGAATCATACGGCCTATTTTTGTATCATCAGCGAATTTACTCATGTCACTTGTAATTCCTTCATCAAGGTCATTAATGTAAATTATGAACAACAGAGGGCCTAAAACTGATCCATGTGGAACGCCACTAGTGACTAATCCCCATTCAGATTTCACCCAATTGGTAAGCCTCTATCCATGCTAGAACTTTACCTCCTATACCATGAGCTGTCACTTTTCTTAAGAGTCTCTTGTGAGGTACTCTATCGAAGGCTTTACTAAAATCCAAATAAACTATATCATATTCTTTATCACTGTCTACTGCCGCAAATGTTTTATTGAAGAACGTCAGTAAATTTGTCAGGCAGGAACGACCTCTCGTGAACCCATGCTGAGATTCATTAATCAAATGACTGAAGACGATGTCATCAGTCAATCACCCTGGAAGATGGAGGTTTGAGGGGGTCAGTCCCTTAGTTTGGAATCGATGTGGTCAGTCCATCAATCTTGACCATATCGACTCCAGTCTGAGAGACTGATTACCTCAGATTCCTCTTCATCTTCTTCCGTTCTTTGTATTGGACAGAAGAAGCCACTGGCTGGCGAAACGTTTCCAGAATAAAGACACCCAGGTGTTGTACATGTGTCTTATTCATCAATAAAGACACTCAGGTGTTGCACATGTGTCTTAATCACCAATCAGGTCTAACACCCACTCATCTGATTGGCTAACTCGACTTCAGTGATGGGAAGTTAATCCTGATTCACCTTTATTCACCTGATTCACCGATATCTAACAATGTTTTGGTATGGCTATGGGTGTGCCCATCAGATCCGTCTTGGCGAATCTTCTGATGGGCCGTCCGCAGGAGGAGCGACTCAGGCCAGTCATATATGACTGTTTTTAAGAAAATGGTAAATAATGTGACAGGTTTGCCAACTAGTGGGCGAAACTATGGGCATGATTCACTAACCAGGGGGCGAAAGGTGATGTGTCTTCTGTACTTGGATGTCTGGTTCCTCGTAGCATCTATAAGGCTTAGTATCACCAGCCTGAGAACATAAGAAAGAATACTGCAGGAGGCCTACTGGCCTATACAAGGCAGGTCCTTCTTAAAGCCTACAGAAAGTGAGTCTGGAATACAGTATAGTGTATGTTTTTATGCAGCAGAGCTGAGTCTTTGTCAAACTATATTGATTTTTGTGGGAATCAGAAAATAATCAGAATAAAATTGTGATAATCTATATATATATATATTTCAGCTAAAACAAAAATGAAGTATGTCAGAACTTTGAACTTAGACTTAAATTCAAAGTTCAGGTTTAAAAACCATGGTTCCACAACTAAAACTTTTCAAAAAAACGTCTGTTGATTGCATTTTGAGTCTACCCTAAAACCCAGCCATTGCAATATATAGGCCTATGTCTGCCTATATGTTGCCCTTCTGCCAAGACTGATGGCGTGAACACATCGACTCCAGGTTGAGGGGACTGATTACCTCAAACACCTCCTTATCTTCCACCGTGCTCCACTCTGGACTGAAGAAGCCACAGGCTGGAGAAATGCTGTACAAGTCTTATTGTTCAAGACTTAAGGTAGCTGCTAGAAGTATGTTTGAAGAATGTATAAACCAGGTGTTCTTAACTAGTGGTATTTATACCCCCATGGGGGTTTGGGATTCATATCATGGGGTATGGGATTCAAATCATGGGGTATGGGATTCATATCATGGGGTATAGGATTCATATCATGGGGTATGGGATTCATATCATGGGGTATGGGATTCATATCATGGGGTATGGGATTCATATCATGGGGTATGGGATTTATATCATGGGGTATGGGATTCATATCATGGGATATGGGATTCATATCATGGGGTATGGGATTCATATCATGGGGGTATGGGATTCATATCATGGGGGTATGGGATTCAAATCATGGGGTATAGGATTCAAATAATGGGGCTATGGGATTCGATTTCCGAACAGTTTTAAAAGCAAATTATTCCTATCTTAGAAAAACTATCAACTGTTCTAGGATAAGACACATGTGAAACGTCTGGGTATCTTTATTGTAGACGTTTCGCCCTCCAATGGCTTTATCAATACAAGGACATAATGGGAAGACTGTGGAAAATACGAGGTAATCAGCCCTAGCTCTGTTTCTAGTTACCCATATGTGAAGTCAAGCTATTGACATCTTTTGATGTCAGTTTTTACACAGGAAGATACTAGCGATATCCCAGAAATAATAAATTATGTAGAACAGGACGATAGTAAACTATGCACGATTAGGGTCACGAGTGTCATGGTCCTTAGACAAATAGATAAATTAAAACCTAACAAATCCCCAGGCCCTGATGAGCTGTACGGAAGGAGTCTTAAGGAATATGTAAAGAGGAACTTGGCAAACCTTTGGGTAATCTTTTCGACATATCACTACAAACTGGCATGGTGCCAGACAAGTGGAAAATGGCAAATGTAATACCTATTTTCAAAGCAGGTGACAGGTCCTTAGCTTCGAACTATAGACCAATAAGCCTTACCTCCATAGTGGGAAAATTTATGGAATCAATAATTGCCGAGGCAAGTCGCAGCCATCTTGAAAGGCATAAATTGATTAATGAATCTCAACACGGTTTTACTAAGGGGCGTTCCTGTGTTACGAATTTACTAACTTTTTTCACTAAGGTGTTTGAGGAGGTAGATCATGGTAATGAATATGATATTGTGTATATGGACTTCAGTAAGGCTTTCGATAGAGTTCCACATCAGAGACTATTGAGGAAACTTAAGGCACACGGAATAGGAGGAGAATTTTTTTCCTGGATAGAGGCATGGTTGACAAATAGGCGGCAGAGAGTTTGCATAAATGGGGAGAAATCAGAGTGGGGGCGCGTCACAAGCGGTGTCCCACAGGGGTCAGTGTTGGGCCCCTTGTTGTTCACAATCTACATAAACGACATAGATGAGGGAATAAATAGCGACATAAGCAAGTTTGCCGATGACACCAAAATAGGCCGTCCAATTCATTCAAATAAGGACATTAGAGCACTCCAGGAAGATTTGAATAGACTGATGCAGTGGTCGGAGAAGTGGCAGATGCAGTTTAATATAGATAAATGCAGTTCTAAATATTGGACAGGAAAATAACCATGCCACATATAAACTAAATAATGTAGATCCTAATACTACTGATTGCGAAAAGGATTTAGGATTTCTGGTTATCAGTAATCTGAAACCAAGACAACAGTGCATAAGTGTTCGCCATAAAGCTAACAGAATCCTTGGCTTCATATCAGCAGTAAGTTGCCTAGATCTAAGTGGACCATTTTTCTCCTTTAACTTAGTCGTGTACACTTGACAGAAATCTTTCTGATTTGTCTTGAGTTCACTTGCAGCTTTAAGTTCAATGTTTATCTCAATATATTCATAAAAATTATACTTTTCAAATCAGAAAATAACATTGAAAAAGAGGATATTTAATTCTGTGTTGTTGAGAGAACTTGGGATTTGTAGACCTGAATTCTAGGATAGAAATTTTGAAAAATCTATAAAATTGCTTCTGATTTGCAATATATCAAAGTTTTTTTTTATTACTCTCTCTTTGCTTCTTTCTTAATAGGAACACAATGGCCCATAAAGTGACCCTTTCTCTCTCTCTCTCTTTCTCTGTCTATCTATCTGACTCTTTTCTGACGCGTCTGGAAATTCTTTTCCTGTCTTCCAAAAAAAACACATTGGCCTTCTAGCATTATTATTATTATTATTATTATTATTATTATTATTATTATTATTATTATTATTATTATTATTATTATTATTATTATTATTATTACTACTACTACTACTACTACTACTACTACTACTACTACTACTACTACTACTACTACTATTAATATTTGCTTCATTCTCTCAGTGGCATAAATATTCTTTGGGCAGTGTTTACGGTATTTAGAAAGCTTTTAAACTGGCACTTCTCTGGCACTACTCTTTAGTAAGATCTCTGGTCGACAGATTCACAATAAGAAACTGTTATATTGGCACTTGTTTTGGGCTACTTGTTGCAAAATCTTGGTCGATAGATTGAGGAATGTCTTGCATCACCAGGCGTCTCCTGAGAATAAGTTGTCCACTGTTCTATTTTAAGACTTCTTTCGGATGTATTGAAGAAGAATGTCCAATGAACACCATTATATGTACATACTAACAGTAGGTAAATATATATATATATATATATATATATATATATATATATATATATATGTCGCGCCGAATAGGTAAAACTTTTCAATTATCAAGAACTCATTTAAAATTAAGTTCTTTCTAAAAAATTCTTTTATACGTTTAAAAATAATTTTTTTTAATTTATGGTAATGTAAAAATTAATAATTGTGTACCAAAAGAACCTTAGAAAACTTACCTGACCTTATTATAACAAGCGCAATTTAATTTAGCCTAATCCAACTAAATATATTTTAGATAAGTTTACAATAATTTAATAATAAACAAACAAAATTAATTTTTTTTTCGTTAGGTTCAGAATGATTTTTGCGAAATTATTGCATAAACAAATTTTCGCTTGCCTTATTCGGCAAGAAGAGCTTTGCTATTTAAGCCAAAATAGCAAGTTTTACCTATTCGGCACGACATATATATATATATATATATATATATATATATATATATATATATATATATATATATATATATAAATTTTCGCGTGATTTATTTAGCGTAGGAGACGACGAGTCCCCCGCGGAAGGTCACTGGCGTGTCGGTTGGCTGACCTGACCGCTGGGCCTCCTGGCGGACTTGTCCGAAACGCTTAGCCCACCTGGTTTCCTCGACTTGGCGAAACGTTGCCGTGACCTCTGGGCGAAACATCGAGTAGTCCCCAGCATCTAGGTAACCACCCCCGTATCCAGGATAATTCCTAGCAAGCAGTAACTAGACGGGATAGAAGGACATGCAGAAAATTGATCATAATTGAAAACAAACACAAATACAAACAAAAACACAAACACAGTCAAAATTACTATTAATCTGGAATAAAACACAGATGTAACTTATTTGTATTAAGTGAACTACAATATTTTTTTTTTTTGGCATTAAAATCCCAATATGTGAAGACGTAATTGAAGTACTTGGTGTATGCCACATACATTCTGGTACAATTTTGGTACAATTTTGTACAATTTTGGTACAGTTTTCGTGAAATTTAGTATAATTTAGTACAAATTGGCATAATTTTGGTACAATTTAAAACTATATTGGTAGAATTTGGTATAACAATTTTGGGAGTCTTGGCAACGTTCTATGAGTCTTAGCACTATTCTGGAAGTCTTGGCACTGTTCTGGAAGTCTTGGCACTGTTCTGGAAGTCTTGACACTGTTCTGGAAGTCTTGGCACTGTTCTGGAAGTCTTGGCACTGTTCTGGAAGTCTTGGCACTGTTTGGGAGTCTTGGCACTGTTCTGGAAGTCTTTGCACTGTTCAGGGAGTCTTGCACTGTTCAGGGAGTCTTTACACTGTTCTGGGAGTCTTGGCACTGTTCTGGGAGTCTTGGCACTGTTCTGGGAGTCTTGGCACTGTTCTGGTAATTTTGACACTTCTGGGAGCCTTGTTATCTATCTAGTACTCTGCTATGTGTCCTCTTATGTACTCCAGTGCGCTCCCATATACTCCAGTGCGCTCCCTTGTACTTCAGAACACTCCCATGTACTCCAGTACACACCTATGTACTCCAGGCCACACCCATGTACTCCAGTGCCCTCCCATGTACTCCAGTGCACTTCCATGTACTCTATAGTACTAACGTGTATTCCAGTGCACTTCCATGTACTCCATACACCAGTGCACTCCCATCCACCCCAGTGCACTCCCATGAACTCCCGTTCACTTCCATGTACTCCATAGTACTGACGTGTACTCCAGTGCATTCCCATGTACTCCAGTGAACTCCCATGATAACTCTCCAAGGAACATTCGCAAACACCCGTCTATCAACTGGCACAGAGTACAAGTGGGAGTACAATGTACTCCAAGGTAGTACTGTACAGACTGTACCTGTGTCCTGAATTGTAATCTCTAATTTAAAGTCGTACCATGATTTGTACTTCTCAGAAATATATATAAATCTAACTTGCAGTGTCCTAATATGTATATATATATATATATATACACACTGGGAGGTGTGTGTGTCTCCCAGTGTATATACACACTGGGAGGTGTGTTTGTCTGCCAGTGTATATACACACTGGGTGGTGTGTGTCTCCCAGTGTATATACACACTGGGAGGTGTGTGTGTCTCCCAGTGTATATACACACTTGGTGGTGTATATCTCCCAGTGTATATACACTGAGAAGTGTGTATATCTCCCAGTGTATATACACTGAGAAGTGTGTATATTTCAGAATATATACACCAATGTGTATATGCTAGTGTATATACACTGTAATTCGTTAATTCAGTTTGTAGTTATTTATATACTTGTGGAATTTAAAATTAATAATAATAATAATAATTAATAATAATAATAATAATAATAATAATAATAATAATAATAATAATAATAATAATAATAATAATAATAATAATAATAATAATAATAATAATAATAATGAAAATAATAATTACCAATATACAAAAAAATAATCATAAGATAATTGATATAAAGACGAAATCTCCAAAAAAAAAAAGGACGAAAAAGCAAAAACGGAAAAAAATGAAATAAACCAAAAAAAAGTAGAAATGAAAGAAAAACAAAAATGTAAATAAACAAGATAAAAAAAAGTTATCTGTCTTTATCTTCTTCTTCTTCTTCTTCTTCTTCTTCTTCTTCTTCTTCTTCTTCTTATTATTATTATTATTATTATTATTATTATTATTATTATTATTATTATTATTATTATTATTATTATTATTATTATTATTATTATTATCAATATTATTATTATTATTATTATTATTATTATTATTATTATTATTATTATTATTATTATTATTATTATTATTATTATTATTATTATTATTATTACTATTATTATTATTATTATTATTATTATTATTATCAATATTATTGTTATTATTATTATTACTAATAAAGGATGATTGTAACTACATTAAAAGTAATATAACTTTTTCTATATCAAAGAAATAAAAAAAATATTTGAAATTATATTTTTGACGGAAAAAATTATTAGAAAACAAAAAAAGGCATAAAATATAATCTATTTATTGGAATATTTCTGGAGTATTTCCGAGAAATATCGGGTATATTTCCTTGGAATATTCCAGGAATATTTCTGGAAAATATCAGAAATATTTCTGGAATATCTGTGAAAAATGTTTTTGTAATATATCTTAAATATTTCTGGGAATATTTATGGAATATTATTGGTATATATGTACTGGAATATCTCTGCATTAGTAATGGAATATTCATAAATAACTGAAACGAAAAAAATAAATACTCGTCTGTAGACCAAATAAATTTTTATCAATTTTAAAATCGGTCATAAATTTTTTTCACAAAATCAAAATCGAAGCCAAAATTCATTTGGAGTCTTGAACAATGTTGAACAATGTTGAACAATGTTGAACAATGTTGAACAATGTTGAACAATGTTGAATAATGCTGAACAATGTTGAACAATGCTGAACAATGTTGAACAATGTTGAACAATGTTGAATAATGTTGAACAATGTTGAACAATGTTGAACAATGTTGAACAATGCTGAACAATGTTGAATAATGCTGAACAATGTTGAACAATGTTGAATAATGCTGAACAATGTTGAACAATGCTGAACAATGTTGAACAATGCTGAACAATGTTGAACAATGCTGAACAATGTTGAACAATGCTGAACAATGTTGAACAATGCTGAACAATGTTGAACAATGTTGAACAATGCTGAACATTGTTGAACAATGTTGAACAATGTTGAACAATGCTGAACAATGTTGAACAATGTTGAACAATGCTGAACAATGCAGTAAAGGAGAGTTGTGGACCCAGGTTGTGTTGTCATTACTTCTGTCTATCCTACAAATCTGACATAAACACAAATCTCCCACAATTCAGTAATGACACTGACAAGATAGCCAGGCATGCAGCTCCTGGGCTGGTTCATGCAACTCTTTATTTATAGAGAAGAACAAAATACCACTAACACGAGCACTTAAGTGTTCTTTGAAGGAAGAACTTAGATCTAAGTGTACACATAGTTCCTGTGTACATAGCAGACAGTAGAACCATGACAAAACATTAACTACCACTACCACTAACATCACACATAGTTCCTGTGTACATAGCAGACAGTAGAACCATGACAAAACATTAACCACCACTACCACTAACATAACACATAGTTCCTGTGTACATAGCAGACAGTAGAACCATGACAAAACATTAACCACCACTACCACTAACATCACACATAGTTCCTGTGTACATAGCAGACAGTAGAACCATGACAAAACATTAACTACCACTACCACTAACATCACACATAGTTCCTGTGTACATAGCAGACAGTAGAACCTTGACAAAACATTAACCACCACTACCACTAACATCACACATAGTTCCTGTGTACATAGCAGACAGTAGAACCATGACAAAACATTAACCACCACTACCACTAACATCACACATAGTTCCTGTGTACATAGCAGACAGTAGGACCATGACAAAACATTAACTACCACTACCACTAACATCACACATAGTTCCTGTGTACATAGCAGACAGTAGAACCATGACAAAACATTAACCACCACTACCACTAACATCACACATAGTTCCTGTGTACATAGAAGACAGTAGAACCTTGACAAAACATTAACCACCACTACCACTAACATCACACATAGTTCCTGAGTACATAGCAGACAGTAGAACCATGACAAAACATTAACCACCACTACCACTAACATCACACATAGTTCCTGAGTACATAGCAGACAGTAGAACCATGACAAAACATTAACCACCACTACCACTAACATCACACATAGTTCCTGTGTACATAGCAGACAGTAGAACCATGACAAAACATTAACTACCACTACCACTAACATCACACATAGTTCCTGTGTACATAGCAGACAGTAGAACCATGACAAAACATTAACTACCACTACCACTAACATCACACATAGTTCCTGTGTACATAGCAGACAGTAGAACCATGACAAAACATTAACTACCACTACCACTAACATCACACATAGTTCCTGTGTACATAGCAGACAGTAGAACCTTGACAAAACATTAACCACCACTACCACTAACATCACACATAGTTCCTGTGTACATAGCAGACAGTAGAACCATGACAAAACATTAACTACCACTACTACTAACATCACACATAGTTCCTGAGTACATAGCAGACAGTAGAACCATGACAAAACATTAACCACCACTACCACTAACATCACACATAGTTCCTGTGTACATAGCAGACAGTAGAACCATGACAAAACATTAACCACCACTACCACTAACATCACACATAGTTCCTGAGCACATAGCAGACAGTAGGACCATGACAAAACATTAACCACCACTACCACTAACATCACACATAGTTCCTGTGTACATAGCAGACAGTAGAACCTTGACAAAACATTTACCACCACTACCACTAACATCACACATTATAAAAGTCTTTGAAAGGCTGATGAGACGACAGATTACAAACTTTATGGAAAATCATGACCAGCACAACCCAGGTCAACATGGATTTACAACAGGAAGATCGTGTTTATAACAACTACTGAACCATCACCACAAAATTACACAGGTTTTGGTAGAAAACCAAAACTCAGATGTGGTCTACACGGACCTCGCGAAGGTGTCTGACGAATGTGACCATAGACTGATAGACCTTGAAACGAGGGTCACGAAATAAGATCAGTTGGTATAACAGAAGAATAGGCAAAGGGATACTAAAATTACCTTGAAATTCAGTACAGGAGTGGTTAGTACATCAAGCCATACAGTTTGAGTTAAATGTTAGTGCTCCAAGGCAATGTGTTGGCCCCTTCACTGTTTCTCAGCCTCATAGAAGACATAAATAATAACACTAGCACCAGCTTGGTATCACCCTCATAGGAAGCATAGATTAAAACTCTAGTCACTGCTTGGTATCATACTCAAGGACAACAGTTAAAAACACTAGCCACAGTATGGTATCACAGCAGACATAGATAAAAACACTAGCCACAGCTTGGTATCACAGCAAACATAGATAAAACATTAGCCACAGCTTGGTATCATAGCAGACATAGATAAAACATTAGCCACAGCTTGGTATCATAGCAGAAATAGATAAAAACACTAGCCACAGCTTGGTAACACAGCAGACATAGATAAAAACACTAGCCACAGCTTGGTATCACAGCAGACATAGATAAAAACACTAGCCACAGCTTGGTATCACAGCAGACATAGATAAAAACACCAGCCACAGCTTGGTATCATAGCAGAAATAGATAAAAACACTAGCCACAGCTTGGTATCACAGCAGACATAGAAAAAAACACTAGCCACAGCTTGGTATCACAGCAGACATAGATAAAAACACCAGCCACAGCTTGGTATCATAGCAGAAATAGATAAAAACACCAGCCACAGCTTGGTATCACAGCAGACATAGATAATAACAATAACACTAGCCACAGCTTGGTATCACAGCAGACATAGATAAAAACACTAGCCACAGCTTGGTATCACAGCAGACATAGATAAAAACACTAGCCACAGCTTGGTATCACAGCAGACATAGATAAAAACACTAGCCACAGCTTGGTATCACAGCAGACATAGATAAAAACACTAGCCACAGCTTGGTATCATAGCAGAAATAGATAAAAATACCAGCCACAGCTTGGTATCATAGCAGAAATAGATAAAACACTAGCCACAGCTTGGTATCACAGCAGACAAACACTAGCCACAGCTTGGTATCACAGCAGACAAACAC
>WNWK01005446.1:62500-80000 GCA_009830355.1 Cherax destructor
ATAGATTGATGAATACTGCTACTGGTAGATAGATAGATTGATGAATACTGCCACTGGTAGATAGATTGTTGAACAGTGCTACTGGTAGATAGACTGTTGAACATTCCTCCAAATAGATAGACTTTCTGAACACTGACTCATCCTGTATTTCTTCCACTGAATTTCGCTCAAAATCTTTGCCATCATCAGTGTAGACATTTTTTTTATTTTATTTGTGGACCAATTCAATTTTTTTTTTAGTTGGATTTTGAATATATGTGAATAAATGTTTATGATATATATATATATATATATATATGTCGTGCCGATTAGGTAAAACTTGCGATTTTGGCTTAAATAGCAACGCTCTTCTTGCCATATAAGACAAGTGAAAATTTGTGTATGCAATAATTTCGCAAAAATCATTCTGAACCTAACGAAAAAAATATATTTCATTGTGTTTGTTTATTATTAAATTATTGTAAATGTATAAAAAATATATTTAATTGGGTTAGGCTAAATTAAATTACGCTTGTTATAATAAAGTTAGGTAAGTTTTCTAAGTTTCTTTTTGTACAAAATTATAAATTTTTATATTAACATAAATGAAAAAAATATATATCTTTAAACGTATAAGATTTTTTTTTAGAAAGGACTTAATTTGAAATGAGTTCTTGCTAATTGAGCAGTTTTACCTAATCGGCACGACATATATATATATATATATATATATATATATATATATATATATATATATATATATATATATATATATATATTATATGTATGTATATATTATTTTCTCTATATAATATATATTCTATTTTATATTAAATCTTCATTAAAAACGTAACTATTTTATTTGGTCTATTTTAAAGTTGACTTTCCACTAAGCTGTTCAATAAATCCTAATGTTTCTTCAGTAAAGTCTTCTACTTTCCATCTCTACGTTTAGGCTTTCCCAGTGGAATATACTTTACACAGATTCTGTATCAACTTTTATAAAGCTTTTCAATTTAGCGGGAATTTTGGCGAAAGCGACTGATAAAGTACATTTAGAATTGAATAGCAGGTGAAAGGCCTACATAATACACGATAAATGGCATAAATAGGAGCTTTATAAACGAATTGATCGTATAGTTAGGAATACTAGGAAAGATTTGCTAGCAGCCACTCGTTGCTTCTGCCCCAGTCAGTTCTCTGATTGTCAGTCAGTTCTCTGATTGTCAGTCAGTTCTCTGATTGTCAGTCAGTTCTCTGATTGTCAGTCAGTTCTCTGATTGTCAGTCAGTTCTCTGATTGTCAGTCAGTTCTCTGATTGTCAGTCAGTTCTCTGATTGTCAGTCAGTTCTCTGATTGTCAGTCAGTTCTTGATTGTCAGTCAGTTCTCTGATTGTCAGTCAGTTCTCTGATTGTCAGTCAGTTCTCTGATTGTCAGTCAGTTCTCTGATTGTCAGTCAGTTCTCTGATTGTCAGTCAGTTCTCTGATTGTCAGTCAGTTCTCTGATTGTCAGTCAGTTCTCTGATGTCAGTCAGTTCTCTGATTGTCAGTCAGTTCTCTGATTGTCAGTCAGTTCTCTGATTGTCAGTCAGTTCTCTGATTGTCAGTCAGTTCTCTGATTGTCAGTCAGTTCTCTGATTGTCAGTCAATTCTCTGATTGTCAGTCAGTTCTCTGATTGTCAGTCAGTTCTCTGATTGTCAGTCAGTTCTCTGATTGTCAGTCAGTTCTCTGATTGTCAGTCAGTTCTCTGATTGTCAGTCAGTTCTCTGATTGTCAGTCAGTTCTCTGATTGTCAGTCAGTTCTCTGACTGTCAGTCAATTCACTGATTGTCAGTCAGTTCTCTGATTGTCAGTCAGTTCTCTGATTGTCAGTCAATTCTCTGATTGTCAGTCAGTTCTCTGATTGTCAGTCAATTCTCTGATTGTCAGTCAATTCTCTGATTGTCAGTCAATTCTCTGATTGTCAGTCAATTCTCTGATTGTCAGTCAATTCTCTGATTGTCAGTCAATTCTCTGATTGTCAGTCAATTCTCTGATTGTCAGTCAATTCTCTGATTGTCAGTGAATGTGTCTGATTGTCGTCATCTGGCTGTTCTGTGTCGGATGTCTCTGACTGTGTCTGTGCTGTGTCTGTGACTGTGTCTGTGACTGTGCTGTCTGTGACTGTGTCTGGGCTGTGTTGTGTCAGGACTGTGTCTGTGACTGTGTCTGTGACTGTGTCTGTGATGTCTGTGTCTGACTGTGTCTGTGACTGTGTCTGTGACTGTGTCTGTGTCTGTGACTGTGTCTGTGACTGTGTCTGTGACTGTGTCTGTGACTGTGTCTGTGTCTGTGACTGTGTCTATGACTGTGTCTGTGACTGTGTCTGTGTCTGTGACTGTGTCTGTGACTGTGTCTGTGACTGTGTCTGTGACTGTGTCTGTGTCTGTGACTGTGTCTGTGACTGTGTCTGTGACTGTGTCTGTGACTGTGTCTGTGTCTGTGACTGTGTCTGTGACTGTGTCTGTGTCTGTGACTGTGTCTGTGACTGTGTCTGTGACTGTGTCTGTGACTGTGTCTGTGTCTGTGACTGTGTCTGTGACTGTGTCTGTGTCTGTGACTGTATCTGTGACTGTGTCTGTGACTGTGTCTGTGTCTGTGACTGTGTCTGTGACTGTGTCTGTGACTGTGTCTGTGACTGTGACTGTGTCTGTGACTGTGTCTGTGACTGTGTCTGTGTCTGTGACTGTGTCTGTGACTGTGTCTGTGACTGTGTCTGTGACTGTGTCTGTGACTGTGTCTGTGTCTGTGACTGTGTCTGTGACTGTGTCTGTGACTGTGTCTGTGTCTGTGACTGTGTCTGTGACTGTGTCTGTGACTGTGTCTGTGTCTGTGACTGTGTCTGTGACTGTGTCTGTGACTGTGTCTGTGTATGTGACTGTGTCTGTGACTGTGTCTGTGACTGTGACTGTGTCTGTGACTGTGTCTGTGACTGTGTCTGTGTATGTGACTGTGTCTGTGACTGTGTCTGTGACTGTGTCTGTGACTGTGTCTGTGACTGTGTCTGTGTCTGTGACTGTGTCTGTGATTGTGTCTGTGACTGTGTCTGTGACTGTGTCTGTGACTGTGTCTGTGTCTGTGACTGTGTCTGTGACTGTGTATGTGACTGTGTCTGTGACTGTGTCTGTGACTGTGTCTGTGACTGTGTCTGTGACTGTGTCTGTGTAGGTCAGTGAGGCTGTGACGTGATTGCGTCATCTGATTGTGTTGACATCTCCGATTGCTTAATCGTTGTAATAAGGAAATCAGAGGTGTTTTGATGTAGTCGATTCTGTTTTCTGATAGGTCAAAGGGAATGTTTTTGAAGTATTTGGTATCTGTTGGTATCCAAATCAGGTATCTCCAAAGTAGGTATCTCCAAAGTAGGTATCTTCAAGCAGGTATCTCCAAGCAGGTATCTCAAAAGCAGGTATCTCCAAGCAGGTATCTCCAAGCAGGTATCTCCAAGCAGGTATTTCCAAAGTAGGTATCTCCAAAGTAGGTATCTCCAAAGTAGGTATCTCAAAGCAGGTATCTCCACAGTAGGTATCTCAAAGCAGGTATCTCCAAAGTAGGTATCTCAAAGAAGATCTCTCCAAGGAGGAGATATCTGAAGTAAGATGTTCAAGGTCTCCAAGATAGCTGTATATCTTTCTTATCTGTTGAAGTATCTTTTATCAAAGATAAATCTACTGCTACTTGTATCTTAGTTACTTCTGCATATCTATATTGTCAAATCTAGATTTACTTAGAAATTCTCTAAGTTTCTGTTAATACTGTCAAGAAAACCTATTGCTGGAAATATGCTTTTTTTTGCACTTTTTATAGGCTTAGCTTATAGGCCTAGTGAGGTGTGAGCTTGCAAATGCAAGCTCACACCTACTGTCACTTCACATAGCAGTAAGTAGGTACCTAGGTGTTAGTCACCTTACACCTGCTGTCACTGTTCACCTAACAGTAAGTAGGTACCTGGGTGTTAGTCACCTTACACCTGCTGTCACTGTTCACCTAACAGTAAGTAGGTACCTGGGTGTTAGTCACCTTACACCTGCTGTCACTGTTCACCTAACAGTAAGTAGGTACCTGGGTGTTAGTCACCTTACACCTGCTGTCACTGTTCACCTAACAGTAAGTAGGTACCTGGGTGTTAGCCATCTCACACCAGCAGTCACTTCACCTAGCAGTAAATAGTACCTGGGTGTTAGTTACTTTAATAATAATAATAATAATAATAATAATAATAATAATAAGAAGAAGAAGAAGAAGAAGAAGAAGAAGAAGAAGAAGAAGAAGAAGAAGAAGAAGAAGAAGAAGAAGAAGAAGAAGAAGAAGAAAGAAGAATAGAATGAAATACAAGGAAATAAAATACACACTCACACATACACACGGGCCAGGAGCTACGAATCGACTCTCGCAACCACACATAGGTTAGTACACACACAATGTTATATTATTGCTGGTGGTGGTAGTGATAGTGGTAGTAGTGGTGGAGATAGTGGTAGTGGTGGTGGAGATAGTGGTAGTGGTGGTAGTGATGGTGGTAGCGATGGTGGTAGTGGTGGTAGTGATGGTGGTAGCGATGGTGGTAGTGGTGGTAGTGGTGGTAGTGATGGTGGTAGCGATGGTGGTAGTGGTGGTAGTGGTGGTAGTGATGGTGGTAGCGATGGTGGTAGTGGTGGTAGTGGTGGTAGTGATGGTGGTAGCGATGGTGGTAGTGGTGGTAGTGGTGGTAGTGATGGTGGTAGCGATGGTGGTAGTGGTGGTAGTGGTGGTAGTGATGGTGGTAGCGATGGTGGTAGTGGTGGTAGTGGTGGTAGTGATGGTGGTAGCGATGGTGTAGTGGTGGTATATACTCTTATATACTGACTCTTTCTCCTCTGCCCTATATATATATATATATATATATATATATATATATATATATATATATATATATATATATATATATATATATATATATATATATATATATATATATATATCCAAATTGAAGTATTTATATACACTATTAAAAGGAATTAATTTAGTTTGCTATCAGAATTAACTAGGCCATCTGTTTAAGCTACTATATATATTATGGGCAGGATATATACATCACTTTGTGTATATACACTGAGAGGTGTTTATCTCAGTGTATATACACTGAGAGGTGTATATCTCAGTGTATATACACTGAGAGGTGTATATCTCAGTGTATATACACTGAGAGGTGTATATCTCAATGTATATACACTGGGAGGTGTATATCTCAGTGTATATACACTGAGAGGTGTATATCTCAATGTATATACACTGGGAGGTGTATATCTCAGTGTATATACACTGAGAGGTGTATATATCAGTGTATATACACTGAGAGGTGTATATCTCAATGTATATACACTGGGAGGTGTATATCTCAGTGTATATACACTGAGAGGTGTGTATCTCAGTGTATATACACTGAGAGGTGTGTATCTCAGTGTATATACACTGAGAGGTGTATATCTCAGTGTATATACACTGAGAGGTGTATATCTCAGTGTATATAGACTGAGAGGTGTATATCTCAGTGTATATACACTGTGAGGTGTATATTTCAGTGTATATACACTGATAGGTGTATATCTCAGTGTATATACACTGAGAGGTGTATATCTCAGTGTATATACCTATGGCTAATCTTTTCAACATATCACTGCAAACTGGCATGGTGCCAAATAAGTGGAAAATGGCAAATGTAATACCTATTTTCAAAGCAGGAGACAGGTCCTTAGCTTCGAACTATAGACCAATAAGCCTTACCTCCATAGTGGGAAAATTTATGGAATCAATAATTGCCGAGGCAATTCGCAGCCATCTTGAAAAGCATAAATTAATCAATGAATCTCAGCACGGTTTTACAAAAGGGCGTTCCTGCCTTACAAATTTAATAACTTTTTTCACTAAGGTGTTTGAGGAGGTAGATCATGGTAATGAATATGATATTGTGTATATGGACTTCAGTAAGGCTTTTGATAGAGTCCCACATCAGAGACTATTGAGGAAAATTAAGGCACACGGAATAGGAGGAGAAATTTTTTCCTGGATAGAGGCATGGTTGACAAATAGGCAGCAGAGAGTTTGCATAAATGGGGAGAAATCAGAGTGGGGAAGTGTTCCACAGGGGTCAGTATTGGGCCCCTTGTTGTTCACAATCTACATAAACGACATAGATGAGGGAATAAATAGCGACATAAGCAAATTTGCCGATGACACCAAAATAGGCCGTCCAATTCATTCAAATAAGGACATTAGAGCACTCCAGGAAGATTTGAATAGACTGATGCAGTGGTCGGAGAAGTGGCAGATGCAGTTTAATATAGATAAATGCAAAGTTCTAAATATTGGACAGGACAATAACCATGCCACATATAAACTAAATAATGTAGATCTTAATACTACTGATTGCGAAAAGGATTTAGGAGTTCTGGTTAGCAGTAATCTAAAACCAAGACAACAGTGCATAAGTGTACGCAATAAAGCGAACAGAATCCTTGGCTTCATATCAAGAAGCATAAATAATAGGAGTCCCCAGGTTGTTCTTCAACTCTATATATCCTTGGTTAGGCCTCATCTAGATTATGCTGCACAGTTTTGGTCACCGTATTACAGAATGGATATAAATGCTCTGGAAAACGTACAAAGGAGGATGACTAAGTTGATTCCATGTATCAGAAATCTTCCCTATGAGGATAGACTGAGGGCCCTGAATCTGCACTCTCTAGAAAGGCGTAGAATTAGGGAGGATATGATTGAGGTGTATAAATGGAAAACAGGAATAAATAAAGGGGATGTAAATAGCGTGCTAAAAATATCTAGTATTGACAGGACTCGCAGCAATGGCTTTAAGTTGGATAAATTCAGATTCAGAAGGGATATAGGAAAGCATTGGTTTGGTAATAGAGTTGTCGATGAGTGGAACAAACTTCCGAGTACAGTTATAGAGGCTAAAACGTTGTGTAGTTTTAAAAATAGGCTAGATAAATATATGAGTGGGTGCGGGTGGGTGTGAGTTAGACCTGACTAGTTTGTGCTACTAGGTCAGATGCCGTGCTCCTTCCGGCTTAAGCCGGTGGGAGACTTGGACTTGCCTCGCATGGGCCAGTAGGCCTGCTGCAGTGTTCCTTCCTTCTTATGTTCTTATATACACTGGTAGTTTACATTAATCAGTATTTTAGGTATTAAAGTATTCTTGACTGGTGGTGTACAGGTGACATGCAGCCTTAATGACCCTCGTGTAGTAGATAGACTTCAAACCTAACAACCCAACCAGTCTTAATGACCCTCGTGAAGTAGAGACTTTAAACCTGAAAAAAATATAATTTTAAAAATTGAGAACGAAATTTACAGTTTTAAATACGGAAAATACTGTTTAAAAATATGGCTTAAAAATACGGTTTAAAAATACGGTTTTAAATAGGAAGAAAAAACTAAATAAAAAAAACAAAGTTTTAAATAAGAACGAAATATACAGATTGCAATAAGACCAAACTTACGGGTTTTAAAAGGCAAATTGGACAAAATTCAACTTTTAATTTTTTAATTTATAATAAATGAGAAAAAAAAGCAGGGGTATAATAACTTTACAAAAAAATTTATAGACCTTCCCAAAATTTTTAGAAGCTCTATAAATAGGCCTAAAATATATTTATTCCTCTAGTAGGAATTCAAATTTTGAATAAAAATAAATACTAAATATTGAATTATTAAAAAAAATGTAATTTAGGTATAAATTCTATATTTTTCTAAGTTATCTAAGATATCTAAGTTGTCTAAGTTGTCAAAGTTTCTTAGAAAAGACCATGACTGTGTTACTGTGTATGTGTGTGTGTAGTTATTGTGTGTGTGTAGTTATTGTGTGTGTGTAGTTATTGTGTGTGTGTAGTTATTGTGTGTGTGTAGTTATTGTGTGTGTAGTTATTGTGTGTGTAGTTATTGTGTGGTGAGATTTTGGTGGATATTGGTGGTGAGAAGTGTGGCAGTATGGGGCGGGGAGTTACCCGGGGGCGGCACTGCGTGCAGTCATTGCGTGGCAGTACTTGCAGTATTTTCGGCGCAGTCTTTTCGTGCAGTCACTGCGTGGCAGCATTGCGGCAGCTTTCCCCGTGGCAGTCATCGGTGGTGGATCATGTGGTTTCCAGGCCATTTCGTGGAAAAGGGGGCGTACATTTGCGAGTCGACTGTGCGGACATTGCGGGAACATTGCAAAACCAAGACTGTGCGTGCAGCTAATTTGTGGTGTAGTATTGGTGAGGAAAATTTTGGTGTGAGTTATGGGGGAGTACTGGGCAGTTTTGGGGGGAGTCACCGTGGATATTTTGGGTTGTGAGAATTGGGGTTTTTGTGGGCACGTGGTGCGGTCATTTTGGTGCCCTATGAGTATGGGTGCAGCACTGGGGGACATTGGTGAGTTATCAGTATGGGGGAAAATTTGTGTGGAGTTTATTTGGGAGTCAAATGTGGTGGAGCACGTGGGATTCGGAGGAGATGGTGGGAGTTATGTGGGGACCCCGGGAGCAGTACTGGCGTGCAGTCACCGTGCGGGGAGTCATTGGCGTGCAGTCACCCCTGGCGAAAAAAACCGGGGCAGTTTCCGGATGAGTCATGTGCGTGCGTACCCGGGGGAGTCAGTGGCAGCCCTTTGGGGCAGCACTGTGGGGCAGTCATCGGGAATTTTGGGAACCGTTTCCGTGGCCCTTTTGGTGGCAGAGGTGGGTCATTGTGCGTATTACGGGGTACTGGGTGAGTATTGGCGCCAAAAATCAGTGCGGAGCATGGGGCAGTCATTGCGCAGTTTTGTGCGTGCAGTCATTTGTGGCAGCCCTGCGTGCGTCATTGGTAACAGTGGAAAAAGCCCTTGTGCGGGGATTTCGTGGGACATTGTGCGTGCATTTTCTGTGGTTTTTGCGGGGAAAAATTGGGGAGAGTTATTGTGGAAACATTTGGGGTGGTGTCAAGGGAAACACAGAGCGGCACAGGGTGGAGCATGGGGTGAGTACGTGGTGGCATTTTACAGAAAACGTGGCAGAGTTTGGGGAGTATTTTGGGGAGCCATGGGGACCCTTGTGCTGGGATAGTGGGGCACATTGGGGCAGTTTTCTGTGGGGGTAGACGTGTGCAGCCATTTGGGGAAAGAGGGGGTGGAAAATTGGGGGACATTGTGTGTGCGTTACTTGGGGTGGAAAATTTGGGGGTGTGCACTGGTGGCCAGCACGTGGGTGGCAGGGGCAGAAACCATTGTGTGGGAGTCACTGTGGGGGCAGTGGTGGCATTCATGGAGATTGTGGGAGACAGTGGGAATTTCTTTTGGTAAGTTGGGCCCCTTGCGTTGGGGGGAAGGGCCATTTTGGTGAGTTACTGTGGGGTGCGCACAGCGTGGCTTGGCGTGGCAGTATGGGGGGAAAACAGGTGTGCAGTTTTCTGTGGTGGAATTTTTTCATTTTTAAAAGGAAAATTTTTGGGTGGTAGGGGGTGGTTAATTTGTGCGTGCCCGAGTATATTTTTGCGAACATTTTGGGCTATTATGGTGGAGCATGTGGGGGAAAAGTGGTGGGAGTGCGGGCAGTTTATGTGGTGAGCATGGGGTCTTGGGGGGAGTTGGTGCCATTTTTTGAAAACTGTGGAGCATTTTTGGTGGCAGTTTTAAAAAAGTAATTGGGGGAGAAAGTGTGCGGGGACAGTGTGTGTTAGATTGTGGTGGCATTGTGGGGGTGGAAAATTTGTGGTGTATTACTGGTGTGTAAAAATTGGGTGGAGTCATTTGGGTGAGCCCTTGTGGTGATTGTGGAGTATTGGGGGGTGGCAGTTGTGTGTGGGAGACGGGGGGAGTCATTGGTGGCCCCGTTACTTGGTGCAGTATGGGGGGTGCGGTTCTTTTTGGGGTGAGTCATTGGGGGTATAATGTGCGTGGACCCGTGCGTGAAGGTGCGAGTCACTGTGCGGGATCGGCGAGTATTTGTGCGTGGAGCATTCGGGCAGTATGGGCGGGGTTTTCTGTGTTGGGGAAACCCTTTGGGGGTATTATTTTGGGGTACTTGTTTGGGGAGATTGGGGTCATTTTGGGGAGTTTTGTGGGGAGTTTCTGTGCGGAAAACATTGGGGTGAGTTCCGGGGGGAAAAAAGGGGAGTTTTTTGGGGGGAGCATTTTTGGTGGGACATTTGGGGTGGGAGTTTTTTTGGGGGCGTATGTGTTTCCCTCAGTAGCCTTGTGGGGGTTTTTCGTGAGTATTGTGGGAGTTGGTGGGAATTTGGGGGGATTTGGGGGGTTTAGTCATGTGGGAACGGTGAGATTTTGTGGAGTATCAAAGGGTATAGGGAATCGGTGGAGTATTTGGGTGGGAAAACAGGGAGATTGGGTGGATTTTTGGGAGATCGTGGTGAGTAGGGTGGCCCTTTGGGGCGGTTCAGTTTTGGCATTGTGGGGAGCCATTTGGGGGTACACCTGCGTGGGAGTCATTTTGGGGTGCAGTTTACTTTGGGGAGGGAGCCCCTTGCGTTACCCTTTTGGTGGTACCATGGGAAAAGGGGCAGTTCCCCGGGGGAAAATTTGGGCACTTGGGCAGAACATGGTGGTGGTTACTGTGGTGAGAAAATTGGGGGTAATGTGGGGTGTTGGAAAATTGTGTGTATTTTTTAAAACCGGGGTTTTATTGGTGAGTACGTGGTGTGGGAGTATTGGTTGTGTGGAGACTGTGGTGCCGGGGAAAGTGGGATTTTTCTTGAGTTCCTGGGTGGGATTTATCGGGGGTAGTCTGTGCGTTAAACACCGTGGAGGGACACCGGGGAGCACTGGGTGAGCACCGCGAGGAAACACGTGCGTGCAGCACCTGCGGAGCATGCGTGGGACCGTGCGGGAGCATGGGGGCAGCACCGGGTGGGGCAGCACGGGGGTAGACGGGGGTAGTTTTCTGTGGGGCAGTACTGTGGTGTAGTAACCCGTGGGTAGCCCCGTGGTAGCACTGGGGGGAGAGTGGTGAGCCCCCCGGGGTGAAACCACTGTGTGTAGCCCCGTGGTGCAAACATGTGCGTAGCCATGGGGAGTACCGGGGGAGACGTGGGTGAAACCTGGGAGCACTGGGGTACCACGTGGAGTCACTGCGTGGCGTGAGTCACCGTGCGTGCAGTCACTGGTGCGTGCAGTCACTCGTGGCGTAGTCACGTGCGTGCAGCCACTGTGCGTGCGTCAGCCATGTGCGTGCAGTCATTGTGCGCGTGCAGTCATCTGCGTGCAGTAGTCATTGTGCAGGCGTGCAGCAGCCATTGTGCGTTTCGTAGTCATTGTGGTGCGCAGTCATGTGCGCAGCAGCTGTGCGCAGTCACGTGCGTGCAGTCACTGTGTGTGCAGTTACTGTGTGTGCGTAGCATTGTGCGTGTAGTACTGTGGCGTGTAGTACTGTGCGTGCAGTCATGTCGCGTCGTGCGTGGTTATTGCAGTGGTGAGTCACTGTGCGTGTAGCCACTGTGCGTGAGCCACTCGTGCGTGAGTCACTCGTGCTAGCATGTCGTGTGCTGAAGTCATGTGCGTGCAGTCACGTGCGTGTAGTCACTGTGCGTGAGTCACTGTGTGTAATCACCGTGAACTCCAGTCACTGTGCGTGTAGTCACCGTGGTGAGCACTCATGCGTGCAGTCACTGGTCTAGTGAGTCACTGTGGTGAGTCACTGTGCGTAGTCACTCGGATGCAGCTCACTGTGGGCGGAGTCACTCGGAGGTAGCCACTGTGGTGCAGTCACTGTGCGTGAAGTCACTGCGTGAAGTCAACGTGTGCAGTCACTGTGCGTGAGTCACGTGAGAGCCACTGTGTGTAGCACTGTGCGTGTAGTCACTGTGGAGTGAAGCCACGTGGTGTAGTTTCACTGTGTGTGAGTCACTGTGGAGTGAGCCACTGTGCGGTGAGTCACTGTAGGAGTCACTGTGGAGTGTAGCCACGTGAGTGCAGTCACTGTGCGTGAGTCACTGTGTCGTGAGCCACTGTGGGAGTCACTGGGGAGCACTGTGAGCCTAGTAGTCGAGCACTGTGAGTGAGCCACTGTGGAGTGAAGCCACTGTGCGTGAGCACTGGGTAGTCACGATGAGCCCGAGGTAGCCACTGTGGGTGAGGCACGCGAGTGAGTTCACTGTGAGTGTAGCTCACTGTGGTGAGTCACTGTGGTGCAGCACTGTGCGTGTAGTCACTGTGAGTGAGCTCACTGTGGAGTGTAGTTACTGTGGAGTGTAGTTACTGTGAGCATGTAGTCCACTCGTGAGTGCAGTTACTCAGAGTGTAGTTACCAGTGAGTGAAGCACTGTGAGTGTAGTTCACTGTGAGGTAGACCAGTGTGATGTGCTACGTGAGTGTAGTACTGAGTGTAGATCGAGTGAGTTACTGTGAGTGTAGTTACTGTGAGTGTAGTTACTGTGTGTGTAGTTACTGTGAGTGTAGTTACTGTGAGTGTAGTTACTGTGAGTGTAGTTACTGTGGAGTGAAGCACGTGAGTGTAGTCCACTGTGAGTGAGTTACTGGGTGTAGTTCACTGTGTGTGAGTCACTGTGAGAGTCACTGTGGAGTGTAGTTCACTGTGAGTGTAGTCACTGAGTGTAGTTACTCGGAGGTAGCACTGTGAGTGTAGTTACTTGGATGTGCAGTTTACTGGGAGTGAACTCACTTGAGTGTAGTCACGGAGTGGAGTTGCAGGGCAATCACTGTGAGTGTAGTCACTCGGAGTGAGTTCACTGTGAGTGAGTCACTGTGGAGTGTAGTTCATCGGAGTGTAGTTCACTCAGGAGTGTAGTTATCAGTGAGTTCACTGTGAGCAGTCATACTGTGAGTGTAGTTCACTGTGAGTGAGTCACTGTGAGTGAGTCTACTGAGTGAGTCACTGTGAGTGATCACTGTGTGTAGCACGTGAGTGTAGTTACTGTGAGTGTAGTTACTGTGAGTGTAGTTACTGTGAGTGTAGTTACTGTGAGTGTAGTTACTGTGAGTGTAGTTACTGTGAGTGTAGTTACTGTGAGTGTAGTTACTGTGAGTGTAGTTACTGTGAGTGTAGTTACTTTATCTGTAGTTACTATATATGAGTATTTTATTCCGTAGAATTTTCTCATTGGTCTAAGGAAATGTATTAATATCTCTTTGTAGTATCTATCTGCAGTATCTATCTGTAGTATCTATCTGCAGTATCTATCTGTAGTATCTATCTGCAGTATCTATCTGTAGTATCTATCTGAAGTATCTATCTGCAGTATCTATCTGTAGTATCTATCTGCAGTATCTATCTGTAGTATCTATCTGCAGTATCTATCTGCAGTATCTATCTGTAGTATCTATCTGCAGTATCTATCTGCAGTATCTATCTGCAGTATATCTCTGTAATATCTTGTATCTAATATCTTAGATATTGTGTATAATCTAAGTGTAAAATGATTTAGAAAACTTATTGAGGCTAGTATCGGTGATAGTGGTTGTGATAGTAGTTGTGGTAGTTGTAGTAGTGGTGGTAGTTGTGGTGGTAGTACTAGTGTGGTAGTTGTAGTAGTAGTAGTGGGGGTAATTGTGTTATTAGTATGGTAGCTGTGGTAAGAGTGGTGGTAGTTGTGGTAGTATTAGTGGTGGTAGTAGTAATGGTAGTAGTGTTGGCACTTATGGTGGAAGTAGTGTTGGTACTAACTGTGGAAGTTGTGGTAGCAATAGTAGTAGTAGTGGTAGTAATGGTGGTAATAGTGGTAGTAATTGTGGTAGTAGTGGTGGTAGTAATGGTGGTAGTTGTAGAAGTAATGGAGGTAGTTGTGGTAGTAATGATGGTAGTAATGGAGGTAGTAGTGGTAGTAATGGTGGTAGTAGTGTTAGTAAAGGAGGTAGTTGTGGTAGTAATGGTGGTAGCTGTGGTAGTAATGGTGGTAGTTGTGGTAGTAATGGTGGTAGTTGTGGTAGTAATTGTGGTAGTTTTGGTAGTAACTCTATGGAAAATTAAAGTGAATAAAGAAAATAGATTTAGAGCCAAGAGATAGATAAAAAAAATATAAATAATAACCCAAGGTCAACAGTAAAGAATGTGAAATAAACTGAGAAATAAAATAAAATTAAGAAAGAGAGGTGGAAATTCTCTCTCTCTCTCTAACCCAGTGCGTTGTATGACCCCTACGGGTTAATTGCTTCCCAAAAACAATAATAATAATACAATAGTAACGACATTAATAAAAATAATAATAATAATAATGATTTTAAAAATAAAAGTATTCTTAATCATAATGCATATATATATATATATATATATATATATATATATATATATATATATATATATATATATATATATATATATATATATATATATATATATATAGGGATAAGGGTTCACTGTATCTACATAACCTGGATATATAATAATATATCTACAATTTCGTGGTTAATATTAATTCCTTTCAAAACATAAAGTAATATTATACAGAGTTTCTATAATATGGTAGAATAATATTATACTATTCAAATAATAATATTATATTATTTAGTAGAATAATATTACATTATTTAAATGATATTATATTAATTAGTAGAATAATATTATATTAAATAGTAGAATAATATTATATTATTTAAATGATAATATTAAATTATTTAAATGATAATATTATATTAATTAGTAGAATAATATTATATTATTTAATTAATAATATTATATTAATTAATAAAAAAGTATATTATTTAAAAATAATATTATATTTTTAGAGGAAAAATATAATTATTTGTGAAAGTAGTGTAATGTTGCTTAATACCAATATAATATTTATTAAAAGTAATTATAAAAATATAATAATAATTACAAAAATAATAATAATGATAATTACAACAATAATAATAATAATATAAATAATAATAATAATAATAATAATAATATTATTATTATTATTATTATTATTATTATTGTTGTTGATATATTATTATTATTATTATTATTATTATTATTATTATTATTATTATTATTATCATTATTATTATTATTATTATTATTATTATTATTATTATTATTATTATTATCAAGACCTAAGTAATAATGTAAAAACGCTTACACAATTACAGTATAGTGAAAATAAAATATAGTGAAAATAAAAAAGGACGTAAATAATTTTTTTTAATGGAGAATATTTTTAACTTTTGGATTATCTATATAAATATGAGAGTATATTCTATATACACTGAGAGGTGTATGTCTGAGTGTATATACACTGAGAGGTGTATATCTCAGTGTATATACACTGAGAGGTGTATGTCTGAGTGTATATACACTGAGAAGTGTATATCTCAGTGTATATACACTGAGAGGTGTGTATCTGAGTGTATATACACTGAGAGGTGTATGTCTGAGTGTATATACAATGAGAGGTGTATATCTCAGTGTATATACACTGAGAGGTGTGCATCTGAGTGTATATACACTGAGAGGTGTGTATCTGAGTGTATATACACTGAGAGGTGTATATCTGAATGTATACACACTCAGAGGTGTGTACCTCAGTGTATATACACTGAGAGGCGTATATCTGAGTGTATATACACTGAGAGGTGTATATCTCAGTGTATATACACTGAGAGGTGTATATCTCGGTGTATATATACTGAGAGGTATATACCTCAGTGTATATACACTGAGAGGTGTATACCTCAGTGTATATACACTGAGAGGTGTATACCTTAGTGTATATACACTGAGAGGTGTATATCTCAGTGTATATACACTGAGAGGTGTATATCTCAGTGTATATACACTGGTAGTTTACATTAATCAGTATTTTAGGCATTAAAGTATTCTTGACTGGTGGTGTACAGGTGACATGCAGCCTTAATGACCCTCGTGTAGTAGATAGACTTCAAACCTAATAAATTATATATATATATATATATATATATATATATATATATATATATATATATATATATATATATATATATATATATATATATATACATATATATAATATATATATATATATATATATATATATATATGTATATATATATATATATATATATATGTATATATATATATATATATATATATATATATATATATATACATATACATATATATGTATATATATATATATAATTTTATTAATTAGAAATCTATTGAAAATAAAACGAATATTCGAAATTTTGATTCGTGAAAAACGAAAAAAAACAACTGTAAACTAATAATTAAAATAAAAAGATTTAATATATTTTTTTTTATTTTTTTTTCGAAATAAAAATAAAGGGGTAAAATTGTATATACTTTTTTAAATAGAAAATAATGAAGGAGTGGAAAAAAAATCATGTGATGAATAAATATAGATCAAAAAAAATTATGGGAATATTTTTTTTTTTTATATTTTTGTAAATATTAAAAATATATTCTGTCAATCGGTGAAAGAGGAAGACATTTTTTTTTAAATTATGTAAAAAAAAGAACTGAAAACTAATTGTAAATCAAAATTTATGGATATTTTTGTAAAAAAAAATAAAAAATTATTAATGTTTGTATATTTTACTTACCTTATATATATTTTTTTCGGTGATTATATTTTTATTCCAAAGACTAGTCACATATAAGTAGACACAGTGAACAGGCGGGGCCAGGAGCTATGACCCGACCCCTGCAACCACTATTAGGTGAGTACGCCACTACACAAATCTTGAAATTTCATGAGACACAATTCAGGCCTTGAATATAGTATACGTTTTTCTTTTTAGAATAAATCCTGGTATATTTTTCGAGGCACTTTTAAATATATGGGAGAAATGCATGGTATAAGAGGGTCACTGTTGCTGTACCCATGGTGCAAAGTACCATGGTACAGTATGGTACTGTTCTGTGGTACAGTATGGCACAGTACCATGGTACTGGTATGGGAGAGGTGCACAGTATACGAGGGTCACTGTTGCTGTACTCATGGTACAGTACTATGGTACAGTATGATACAGTACTATGGTACAATACCATGGTACTTGTATGGGAGAGGTGTATGGTATACGAGGGTCACTGTTGCTGTACCCATGGTGCAAAGTACGGTACAACGGGTTGCTGGAAGGTACGGTATGGTAGAATGGCTGTTTGGACAGGTTGATGTGTCAATACCGGTCGTGGCTGGATGGGGGAGGCCGGGGGGAGTTGATGGGAGAGGAGTGGAAGGGGGAGAAGGGAGGGAGGGGTGGTGGATTGCTTGTTCTTTCTCACCGTTTGTCCCCTGTTCCTGTTCCTCTGTTGATCTCTCTCTGTCTTTCTGTTTCCTTCTCTGTTGCTGCACTCCACTGCTGTGTCACTGCGTCACATTCACTGCGTCTAGGAGATGTTCCTAGCGTCGCTGTGCGTCTCAGGGGTCGCCCCGGGTCCCAGGGACGGCCCCCGGGTTCGAAACGGGTCCCATTTTCGGGTCACGAAGCCGTGAAGCGAACTCACAGCCTCCAGCAGCAGCCTCACCCACATCTTTCTGTCGACATCTACGTGTCAAGGTGAAAATAGTTACTT
>WNWK01005446.1:90000-120840 GCA_009830355.1 Cherax destructor
ATGGACACTGTCATACAGATTCGGGTGTCATCTGCAAAGGAAGACACAGCACTGTGGCTTATATCCCTGTCTATGTCTGATATGAGGATGAGGAACAGGATGGGAGCGAGTACTGTGCCTTGTGGAACAGAGCTTTTCACAGTAGCTGCCTCAGACTTTACTCTGTTAACTACTACTCTTTGTGTTCTACTTGTTAGGAAATTATAGATCCATCTACCAACTTTTCCTGTTATTCCTTTATCACGCATTTTGTGTGCTATTACACCATGGTCACACTTGTCAAAGGCTTTTGCAAAATCTGTGTATATAACATCTGCATTCTGTTTATCTTCTAGAGCATCCAGGACCTTGTCGTAGTGGTCCAGTAGTAGTATAATTTTTTATAAATTCTTTATAGAGTTCAGAGGCTTTATAATTTAAACTTTATACTTTACAGTTATTTAGGCTTTCCATCTTTACTATATATATATATATATATATATATATATATATATATATATATATATATATATATATATATATATATATATATATATATATATATGCAATAAAATCAGAGAAAACAGGTGACATTACAATATGCAGAACAACCATTGTGAAATAATAGCGAAATTCCAAGCGCTTTCGTGACTTCTTACATTATCAAGGAACTATAAAAACAAAACATCAACAGGAAGGCATATAAGGGCAAGACTACACTTCACAGTCACGTCACAACAAGACTACACTTCACAGTCACGTCACAACAAGACTACACCTCACAGTCACGTCACAACACCCGACTCTGTGAAACACACCTGATACTCTACTTCTCTAATGCATCATTAAATTCTTCCCAAATTTTATTAATTATAAATGAATCCAATTTATACAAACCAAAAGAAATATTCATATTATCAAAACTGCTTTTTATGAAACATGATTCTATTATATTCCTGTCAACCATGGACTTGCTGGATACAACTTTCTCAGCATTTAGAAAATCAATTGGATGGTTAAAATCTCTCACATAATAAACAGATCATTAGACTCTTGTCCACTTCTAATGTTATATTTATGGTGTTGTAATCTTAGTTCAAAACTTCTACCAGTTTGTCCCTAATAAACTTTATCACATTTTTTACAAGGGATCTTATAGACACAACTATCAGTATTTTTTACAAGGGATCTTATAGACACAACTATCAATATTTTTTACAAGGGATCTTATAGACACAACTATCAGTATTTTTTACAAGGGATCTTATAGACACAACTATCAGTATTTTTTACAAGGGATCTTATAGACACAACTATCAGTATTTTTTACAAGGAATCTTATAGACACAGTTATCAGCATTTTGGGACGAATTTTTTATCAAAAGTTTTTTTTACTGTATCAAGATTTTTAAATACAACTTTGATATTAAAATTCTTAAGAAGAGAAGGCATATCAAGTAAGTTTTGATGGTAAGGGAGAACCAACACTGGTTCTCCCTTCGTGGAAGTCGTATTCTCAAGGATTAATTTCAGCCTAATCCTGTTTGAATATCCGCCTCCACAAGTAGTCTATATAGCTAAGAAACCACGACACAAATGATTTTGAATCATTTACCAAACCACGACAGGCCAAGGTTAAAATCCCTCACATGGAGAACCAACATATTTGTAGTTGAATACGGTTGGTTGTCCCTTTTTGAATTGTAAAAAAAAGTATTTCTAGTCATTTATTTAAGATTTATCAATTAAGCTTTTTGGGTATTTTAGATTATTAACTATTTCATAAATCTTCAATATTTCTTCATCTATAAACTCTGGACTACAAATACACAAAGTTCTCAAGAACATTGATGATAATACAGACAGTTTAACTTTATATTGATGTCAAGAATAATTGTGTTCATAAGAACAGTTATTTGTTGGTTTTCTGTAAATTTAAAATTTAAAATCTTGGTTCCCCTTAATAATTAAAACAAATGTTTTAATTATTTTAATTATTAAAGCAATGAATTATTTTGTTCAATCTCAACAGTAAAATTTATGGAATGAGTTAGACTATTTAATTTATCAAGGAAATTATTTAAATCTATATTCTTAGACATAAAATATAAAATATCATCAATATATCTATACCACTTAGCTCTAATTTAAATGATTTTGTTAAGCAATCTTGTCTCAAAATATTCCATATACAAATTACTAAAGACAGGTGAGAGAGGATTTCCCATTGCCATACCAAACTTCTGGGTGTAAAACTTGTCATTAAACACAAACTTTACATCAACAATACAAAGTTTAATCAGTTTAATTATAGTAGGTATTGGCTAATTAATGAGTCTTCAGATAGGAACCTTAATAAATCATCAACTGGAACTTTTGTAAAGAAGAAAGTAACACCAAAACTAATTATGTTGAAATCATTTCAGTCAGTCAACTTGCTTACTGAATCTAAGTTGTTTTTAACATTAAAGTTAGAAATTTGTCCAACAATTGGGCTCAAAATTTCTACTAGTTAATTTAGATAATTTATAGGAAACTAAAGCTATGGAGGTAATAACAGGTCTGACTGGATTACCTGGTTTGTGTGTTGTTAATAATCCATACATATACAGTAAAGATGGATTACTGGAACTGATTTTTTTAATTCATCTTTGCCTTTCAATAGACGTTTTACTGTTTCATAAAAATTACTGTTAACAGAATCAAAGCAATTCTTTGTAAGTTTGGAATAAGTATCTGTATCATTTGCAAGATTATTCATTTCTTGCAAAATTACTATTGCATTGATTTTATCTGCTTTAGAAAGATGCAAATTTTTATTATTAAGTTTTTCTTGAGACTTAAAAAATAAATGAGGGTAACTGGGAATATTTTGTTTTATTATAGAACTATGAACCATCCCCTTACTTATATTATAGAACTATAAACCATCCCCTTACTTATATTATAGAACTATAAACCATCCCCTTACTTATATTATAAAACTATAAACCATCCCCTTACTTATATTATATTATAAAACTATAAACCATCCCCTTACTTATATTATATTATAAAACTATAAACCATCCCCTTACTTATATTATATTATAGAACTATAAACCATCCCCTTACTTATATTATATTATAAAACTATAAACCATCCCCTTACTTATATTATATTATAGAACTATAAACCATCCCCTTACTTATATTATATTATAAAACTATAAACCATCCCTTACTTATATTAAATTATAGAACTATAAACCATCCCCTTACTTATATTATATTATAAAACTATAAACCATCCCTTACTTATATTAAATTATAGAACTATAAACCATCCCCTTACTTATATTATATTATAAAACTATAAACCATCCCTTACTTATATTATATTATAAAACTATAAACCATCCCTTACTTATATTATAAAACTATAAACCATCCCTTACTTATATTATATTATAGAACTATAAACCATCCCTTACTTATATTATATTATAAAACTATAAACCATCCCCTTACTTATATTATATTATAAAACTATAAACCATCCCCTTACTTATATTATATTAAAGAACTATAAACCATCCCTTACTTATATTATATTATAAAACTATAAACCATCCCCTTACTTATATTATATTATAGAACTATAAACCATCCCCTTACTTATATTATATTATAGAACTATAAACCATCCCCTTACTTATATTATATTATAGAACTATAAACCATCCCCTTACTTATATTATATTATAGAACTATAAACCATCCCCTTACTTATATTATATTATAAAACTATAAACCATCCCCTTACTTATATTAATTCAACAGTGGATAAATCAAATTATTGATTTATCCATTGCAAAAGGATTTTTGCAATTTACATACTCTCGAGTTTTTTTAAGTTGCAAAACTTAGACCTAAACTTTGAGCAGCAGTTGTATTTTTATCTAAAATTTCATCTAAGTTAATTACAAAGTTATTAGGAAGCTTAGTCCCATCACATTTTTAATTATATTGTCTAATTTCCTCTGTAATTTGTTATTGAGTTCATTACAGATTATTTTGAGTTTATTAATTCATCATTGACTTTCAATAGGCATTTTATTGTTTTATATTAATATAACAATAAAATGGCTATTAAAAGGCAATGATGAATTAAATAAAAATTTGAGTTCCACTAATCCATCTTTACTATATATGTATGGATTAATAATAAGATATAAACCTGGTAATCCAGCCAGACCTGTTATTACCTCCATAGTTTCCTATAAATGATCTAAATAGATATGTTGAGCTCTATTGGTGGAAAAAATTCTAATTTTAATGTTAAAAACAATATAGATTTATTGGATAAGTTAAGCAACTTGACCGACTGAAATTATTTCAATATGGTTATTTTTTGTGTTACTTTCTTATTTACAAAAGTTCCAGTTGATGATTTATTAAGTTTTCTATATGAAGAACTTATTAATTGCGATTTACCATTGCCAGTTCCTACTATCACTAAACTTTGTATTGTTGATGTAAAGTTTGTGTTTAATGACAAGTTTTACATCCAGAAGTTTGGTATGGCAATGGGAAATCCTCTCTCACCTGTCTTTAGTAATTTGTATATGGAATATTTTGAGACAAGATTGCTTAACAAAATCATTTAAATTAGAGCTAAGTGGTATAGATATATTGATGATATTTTATATTTTATGCCTAAGAATACAGATATAAATAATTTCTTTCTTAAATTAAATAGTCTAACTCATTCCATAAATTTTACTGTTCAGTTTGAACAAAATAATTCATTGCCTTTTGTAGATGTTTTAATTATTAAGGGGAACCAAGATTTTAAATTTAAAATTTACAGAAAATCAACAAATAACTGTTCTTATGAACACAATTATTCTTGACATCAATATAAAGTTAAACTGTCTGTATTATCATCAATGTTCTTGAGAACTTTGTGTATTTGTAGTCCAGAGTTTATAGATGAAGAAATATTGAAGATTTATGAAATAGTTAATGATCTAAAATACCCAAAATACTTAATTAATAAATCTTTTAAAATTACTGGAAATACTTTTTAACAATTAAAAAAGATGACAAACAATCTTATCCAACTAAGAATATGTTAGTTGTTGCCTTGAAAACTTTCTTGATATAGCTGACCAACTTGAGAAGTTTAATATCAAAGTTGTATTTAAAAATCTTGATACAGAAAAAAATATTTGATTTAGAATTTCCCCAAAATGCTGATAATTGTGTCTATAAGATTCACTGTAAAAAATGCTGATAAGTAATTTAGAAAATTAAGGATAGAAGGACAGTGATTTAGAAAGTTAAAGAAAGGGAGAGAGAGAGTGAGAGAGAGAGAGAGAGAGAGAGAGAGAGAGAGAGAGAGAGAGAGAGAGAGAGAGAGAGAGAGAGAGAGAGAGAGAGAGAGAGAGAGAGAGAGAGAGAGAGAGAAGGTAAAGTTACTTAGATAGTGAGAAATATAAAGAAAGTTATTTAGAAAATGAGAGAGAAGAGAAAGTTTTAATTTCCCAGGGTGCAGAGAAGTGTCACTCTCTCTCTCTCTTTCTCTGGTGTCAGATAGAAAACCTGGAAGGATAGAATAGATTGCAGAAAACTAGAGAGAGCACAGCACTTCTTTCCCTGGAGAAAGCACAGAACTGTAGAGCTTTATCAAGTTATGTTTCACTCTGTGTAGAGCTCTATCAAGTTAACTTTCACTCTGTGTAGAGCTTTATCAAGTTAACTTTCACTCTGTGTAGAGCTTTATCAAGTTAACTTTCACTCTGTGTAGAGCTTTATCAAGTTAACTTTCACTCTGTGTAGAGCTTTATCAACTTAACTTTCACTCTGTATAGAGCTTTATCAAGTTAACTTTCACTCTGTGTAGAGCTTTATCAAGTTAACTTTCACTCTGTGTAGAGCTTTATCAAGTTAACTTTCACTCTGTGTAGAGCTTTATCAAGTTATCTTTCACTCTGTGTAGAGCTTCATCAAGTTAACTTTCACTCTGTGTAGAGCTTTATCAAGTTATCTTTCACTCTGTGTAGAGCTTTATCAAGTTAACTTTCACTCTGTGTAGAGCTTTATCAAGTTAACTTTCACTCTGTGTATAGCTTTATCAAGTTAACTTTCACTCTGTGTAGAGCTTTATCAAGGTAACTTTCACTCTGTGTAGAGCTTTATCAAGTTAACTTTCACTCTGTGTAGAGCTTTATCAAGTTAACTTTCACTCTGTGTAGAGCTTTATAAAGTTAACTTTCACTCTGTGTAGAGCATTATCAAGTTAACTTTCACTCTGTGTAGTGCTTTATCAAGTTAACTTTCCCTCTGTGTAGAGCATTATCAAGTTAACTTTCACTCTGTGTAGAGCTTTATCAAGTTAACTTTCACTCTGTGTAGAGCTTTATCAAGTTAACTTTCACTCTGTGTAGAGCTTTATCAAGTTAACTTTCACTCTGTGTAGAGCTTTCTCAAGTTAACTTTCACTCTGTGTAGAGCTTTATCAAGTTATCTTTCACTCTGTGTAGAGCTTTATAAAGTTAACTTTCACTCTGTGTAGAGCTTTATCAAGTTAACTTTCACTCTGTGTAGAGCTTTATCAAGTTAACTTTCACTCTGTGTAGAGCTTTATCAAGTTAACTTTCACTCTGTGTAGAGCTTTATCAAGTTAACTTTCACTCTGTGTAGAGCTTTATCAAGTTAACTTTCACTCTGTGTAGAGCTTTATCAAGTTAACTTTCACTCTGTATAGAGCTTTATCAAGTTATCTTTCACTCTAGGAGTGAAGATGGATAATAATGTGGAGGTGATAGATAAAGATACTGGATAACTGCAGATAACATCCACGCCTCGTGGATAAAAAAAATATATAAAAATTAATATTTTTTTTCTTTGAAAATGGTCAATAAAACCGAAAAATATATTAATAATTGAAAGTGAATATAAAGGAAGCGACCGAAGCTATAAGCAAATTGAATCAATCACTAAGACAAGGTTGTCAGTCCAAGAAATCCATCAATTCGTCTCTCAGTGGAATGCAGTCTCATACAACTTGATGAATAAGACACATGTGTAACACCTGGGTGTCTATATTGATGAATAAGACATATGTGTAACACCAGGGTGTCTATATTGATGAATAAGACATATGTGTAACACCTGGGTGTCTATATTGATGAATAAGACATATGTGTAACACCAGGGTGTCTATATTGATGAATAAGACACATGTGTAACACCTGGGTGTCTATATTGATGAATAAGACATATGTGTAACACCAGGGTGTCTATATTGATGAATAAGACATATGTGTAACACCTGGGTGTCTTTATTGATGAATAAGACATATGTGTAACACCAGGGTGTCTATATTGATGAATAAGACATATGTGTAACACCTGTGTGTCTTTATTGATGAATAAGACATATGTGTAACACCTGGGTGTCTATATTGATGAATAAGACATATGTGTAACACCTGGGTGTCTATATTGATGAATAAGACATATGTGTAACACCTGGGTGTCTATATTGATGAATAAGACGTATGTGTAACACCTGGGTGTCTATATTGATGAATAAGACATATGTGTAACACCCGGGTGTCTATATTGATTAATAAGACATATGTGTAACACCTGGGTGTCTATATTGATGAATAAGACATATGTGTAACACCTGGGTGTCTATATTGATGAATAAGACATATATGTAACACCTGGGTGTCTATATTGATGAATAAGACATATGTGTAACACCTGGGTGTCTATATTGATGAATAAGACACATGTGTAACACCTGGGTGTCTATATAGATGAATAAGACATATGTGTAACACCTGGGTGTCTATATTGATGAATAAGACACATGTGTAAAACCTGGGTGTCTATATTGATGAATAAGACATATGTGTAACACCTGGGTGTCTATATTGATGAATAAGACATATGTGTAACACCTGGGTGTCTATATTGATGAATAAGACATATGTGTAACACCTGGGTGTATATATTGATGAATAAGACATATGTGTAACACCTGAGTGTCTATATTGATGAATAAGACATATGTGTAACACCTGGGAGTCTATATTGATGAATAAGACACATGTGTAACACCTGGGTGTCTATATTGATGAATAAGACACATGTGTAACACCTGGGTGTCTATATTGCTGAATAAGACACATGTGTAACACCTGGGTGTCTATATTGCTGAATAAGACACATGTGTAACACCTGGGTGTCTATATTGATGAATAAGACACATGTGTAACACCTGGGTGTCTATATTAATGAATAAGACACATGTGTAACACCTGGGTGTCTATATTGATGAATAAGACATATGTGTAACACCTGGGTGTCTATATTAATGAATAAGACACATGTACAACACCTGGGTGTCTATATTGATGAATAAGACACATGTACAACACCTGGGTGTCGTTATTGATGGGTAAGACACATGTACAACACCTGAGTGTCTATATTGATGAATAAAACACATGTACAACACCTGGGTGTCGTTATTGATGAGTAAGACACATGTACAACACCTGGGTGTCTATATTGATGAATAAGACACATGTACAACACCTGGGTGTCTATATTGATGAATAAAACACATGTACAACACCTGGGTGTCGTTATTGATGAGTAAGACACATGTACAACACCTGGGTGTCTATATTGATGAATAAGACACATGTACAACACCTGAGTGTCTATATTGATGAATAAAACACATGTACAACACCTGGGTGTCGTTATTGATGAGTAAGACACATGTACAACACCTGGGTGTCTTTATTGATGAATAAGACACATGTACAACACCTGGGTGTCGTTATTGATGAATAAGACACATGTACATCACATGGGTGTCTTTATTGATGAATAAGACACATGTACAACACCTGGGTGTCTTTATTGATGAATAAGACACATGTACAACACCTGGGTGTCTTTATTGATGAATAAGACTCATGTGCAACACCTGGGTGTCTTTATTGATGAATAAGACACATGTGTAACACCTGGGTGTCTTTATTGATGAATAAGACACATGTACTATACCAGGATGTCTTTATTGATGAATAAGACACATGTACAACACCTGGGTGTCTTTATTGATGAATAAGACACATGTACTATACCAGGGTGACTTTATTGATGAATAAGACACATGTGTAACACCTTGGTGTCTTTATTGATGAATAAGACACATGTACTATACCAGGGTGTCTTTATTGATGAATAAGACACATGTACAACACCTGGGTATCTTTATTGATGAATAAGACACATGTGCAACACCTGGGTGTCTTTATTGATGAATAAGACACATGTACAACACCTGGGTGTCTTTATTGATGAATAAGACACATGTACAACACCTGGGTGTCTTTATTAATGAATAAGACACATGTACTATACCAGGGTGTCTTTATTGATGAATAAGACACATGTACAACACCTGGGTGTCTTTACTGATGAATAAACACATGTACAACACCTGGGTGTCAATATTATTGAATAAACACATGTACACCACCTGGGTGTCTTTATTGATGAATAAACACATGTACAACACCTGGGTGTCTTTATTGATGAATAAGACACATGTACAACACCTGGGTGTCTTTATTGATGAATAAACACATGTACACCACCTGGGTGTCTTTATTGATGAATAAGACACATGTACAACACCTGCGTGTCTTTATTGATGAATAAGACACATGTACAACACTTGGGTGTCTTTATTAATGAATAAGACACATGTACTATACCTGGGTGTCTTTATTGATGAATAAGACACATGTACAACACCTGGGTGTCTTTATTGATGAATAAGACACATGTACTATACCTGGGTGTTTTTATTGATAAATATGACACATGTGTAACACCTAGGTGTCTTTATTGATGAATAAGACACATGTGCAACACCTGGGTATCTTTATTGATGAATATGACACATGTACTATACCTGGGTGTTTTTATTGATGAATAAGACACATGTACAACACCTGGGTGTCTTTATTGATGAATAAGACACATGTGCAACACCTGGGTGTCTTTATTGATGAATAAGACACATGTGCAACACCTGGGTGTCTTTATTGATGAATAAGACACATGTACAACACCTGGGTGTCTTTATTGATGAATAAGACACATGTGCAACACCTGGGTGTCTTTATTAATGAATAAGACACATGTACAATACCAGGGCTGCAACAATTCACAACTAACCCACAATGCCATGACTACAACAATTCACAACTAATCCACAATACCACGACTACAACAATTCACAACTAACCCACAATACCATTACTACAACAATTCACAACTAATCCACAATACCATGACTACAACAATTCACAACTAATCCACAATACCACGACTACAACAATTCACAACTAATCCACAATATCACGACTACAACAATTCACAACTAACCCACAATACCACAACTACAACAATTCACAACTAACCCACAATACCACGACTACAACAATTCACAACTAACCCACAATACTATGACTACAACAATTCACAACTAATCCACAATACCACGAATACAACAATTCACAACTAATCCACAATATCACGACTACAACAATTCACAACTAACCCACAATACCACGACTACAACAATTCACAACTAACCCACAATACCACGACTACAACAATTCACAACTAACCCACAATACCACGACTACAACAATTCACAACTAACCCACAATACCACGACTACAACAATTCACAACTAACCCACAATACCACAACTACAACAATTCACAACTAATCCACAATACCACGACTACAACAATTCACAACTAACCCACAATACCATTACTACAACAATTCACAACTAATCCACAATACCATGACTACAACAATTCACAACTAATCCCCAATACCACGAATACAACAATTCACATCTAATCCACAATATCACGACTACAACAATTCACAACTAACCCACAATACCACAACTACAACAATTCACAACTAACCCACAATACCACGACTACAACAATTCACAACTAACCCACAATACTATGACTACAACAATTCACAACTAATCCACAATACCACGAATACAACAATTCACAACTAATCCACAATATCACGACTACAACAATTCACAACTAACCCACAATACCACGACTACAACAATTCACAACTAACCCACAATACCACGACTACAACAATTCACAACTAACCCACAATACCATGACTACAACAATTCACAACTAATCCACAATACCACGACTACAACAATTCACAACTAACCCACAATACCACGACTACAACAATTCACAACTAACCCACAATACCATGACTACAACAATTCACAACTAATCCACAATACCACGAATACAACAATTCTCAACTAACCCACAATACCACGACTACAACAATTCACAACTAACCCACAATACCATAGCTACAACAATTCACAACTAACCCACAATACCACAACTACAAAAATTCACAACTAACCCACAATACCACGACTACAACAATTCACAACTAACCCACAATACCACGACTACAACAATTCACAACTAACCCACAATACCACAACTACAACAATTCACAACTAACCCACAATACCACGACTACAACAATTCACAACAAATCCTCAATCACAAATCTACAGCTATAAACATGCCGACGTTTCGGACTTACGTAGGTATCAAGTTTCGCTGATTTAATCGCTATTTCACGACACCTTTCGCCTATTAGCAAGTTCCATCGTCTATTAAGTCCACTAATTCCCTAACTATAGGCTTCTAACTTCCGTAAATTCCGTTTAGCACCTAATTATCCCAATTAATTAGATGCGCATTGGTGATTTTTTTTTGTCTGTGTTTGCGCGCCATTTCTAGACTGTCTTTTTTTTCTCCCGCCAAAACATTGATCCACAGTTCCCGCCAAAATATTGATTCTGTTAGCTGGCATTATTTTCCTCTTTTGATATTTATGTTGATGGTTTCAGCAACAGAAGCCGTTTTTTTAGTGGCAGGAATTAGAGACGCATCAAGAGACGTCTTACAGAAGCGTCTGCTGACATGAGAAGCCGTGAAGAGTCGAAAAGATTACAGAGATTCAAGTCTCAAGCCTCTGGCGTCCAAGATTTGGATTCAGAATTGATTTTGGCCTAGAGATATACCCTATTTACTTGGTATATATGAAAGACCTGGTCGTTAAGACCACATTGGATATATACACTTAAACCTAAGGCCTATTTTACATATCCATAAGCTTTTTCACTACCATCCACAGGATGGATATGAGGTACACAATAAACTAGCCACTACCATCCACAGGATGGATATGAGGTACACAATAAACTAGCCACTACCATCCACAGGATGGATATGGGGTACACAATAAACTAGCCACTACCATCCACAGGATGGATATGAGGTACACAATAAACTAGCCACTACCATCCACAGGATGGATATGAGGTGCACAATAAACTAGCCACTACCATCCACAGGATGGATATGAGGTACACAATAAACTAGCCACTACCATCCACAGGATGGATATGAGGTACACAATAAACTAGCCACTACCATCCATAGAATGAATATGAGGTGCATAATAAACTTGCCACTACCATCCACAGGATGGATATGAGGTACACAATAAACTAGCCACTACCATCCACAGGATGGATATGAGGTACACAATTAACTAGCCACTACCATCCACAGGATAGATATGAGGTACACAATAAACTAGCCACTACCATCCACAGGATGGATATGAGGTACACAATAAACTAGCCACTACCATCCATAGGATGAATATGAGGTACACAATAAACTAGCCACTACCATCCACAGGATGGATATGAGGTACACAATAAACTAGCCACTACCATCCACAGGATGGATATGAGGTGCACAATAAACTAGCCACTACCATCCACAGGATGGATATGAGGTACACAATAAACTAGCCACTACCATCCACAGAATGGATATGAGGTACACAATAAACTAGCCACTACCATCCACAGGATGGATATGAGGTGCACAATAAACTAGCCACTACCATCCACAGGATGGATATGAGGTACACAATAAACTAGCCACTACCATCCACAGGATGGATATGAGGTGCACAATAAACTAGCCAAATCCCTTGGTGGGCGAAACGCCTCCTTAATAATATATTTTATACAAGATTCCAGAAGTTACACTACAGTCTTCAACATCATTATCTAGTCAAGATAGATTTCTAAAACAACTGCTTCAAGTGGGTTCAAAGTTAGAACAGTTCTAGATGAGTTGAATAATCTACAGATCATAGAAGTTAGTGTCTTCAGGAGCTTTCAAAGTAATCTGGAGAAATATATGAGAAGCACTGGGGACCAGGAGCTGAGACTCGACCCGCAGACAGACTACTCAGTGATTGCAGCTTACACACACAGTATGGAACCCACATCTGGCCAAACACGTCAAGAAATTTGAGAAAGTACAAAGGTTTGCAACAAGACTAGTTCAGGAGCTACGAGGAGAGGTTAAGGGAAATCAACCTGACGACACTGGAGGACAGGATGGATAGAGGGGACACGATAACGACATATAAAATTATGAGAGGAATTGACAAGGTGGATAGGACAGAATGTTTCACAGATGGGACACAGCAACAAGGGGACACAGGAACAAGGGGTCACAGCAACAAGGGGACACAACAACAAGGGGACACAGCAACAAGGGGACACATCAACAAGGGGACACAGCAACAAGGGGACACAGCAACAAGGGGACACAGCAACAAGGGGACACAACTGGAAGTTGAAAACTCAGATGAGTCACAGGGATGTTAGGAAGTATTTCTTCAGTCATAGAGTTGTCAGGAAGTGGAACAATCTGGAGAGTGATGTAGTGGAGGCAGGATTCATTCATAGCTTTAGAAAGAGTTATGATAAACCTCATGGAGCAGGGAGAGAGTGGACCTAGTAGCGACCAGCGAAGAGGAAGGCCAGGAGCTGTGACTCGACCCCTGCAACCATAAACAGGTGAGTACAAATATGCACAACAGACTGACCTAGACAATACCAGGAAATTGATGAACAAGGTTTAGTTCTTGGACACATTATGTACCTCTGTGATGTTGAGGTACAGTCCCTGGACCCATTACATGCATTTGCAATTCAACACTCGGGTATTCTTAGTCACGACTACAACAATTCACAACTAACCCACAATACCACAACTACAACAATTCACAACTAACCCACAATACCACGACTACAACAATTCACAACTAACCCACAATACCACAACTACAACAATTCACAACTAACCCACAATACCACGACTACAACAATTCACAACTAACCCACAATACCACGACTACAACAATTCACAACTAACCCACAATACCACAACTACAACAATTGACAACTAACCTACAATACCACAACTACAACAATTCACAACTAACCCACAATACCACGATTACAACAATTCACAACTAACCCACAATACCACAACTACAACAATTCACAACTAACCCCCAATACCACAACTACAACAATTCACAACTAACCCACAATACCACGATTACAACAATTCACAACTAACCCACAATACCACAACTACAACAATTCACAACTAACCCACAATACCACAACTACAACAATTCACAACTAACCCACAATACTACGATTACAACAATTCACAACTAACCCACAATACCACAACTACAACAATTCACAACTAACCCACAAATGGTGAGACTTCTAACAACGTTTCGCACATTCCCAGACCATTATCAAACCACAATTCAAGAAGGGAGTAGAATGGATCGAAACATCGCCTCGTATGAAAGAATTTGAAAAAAAAATTCCATCCCACAAATCTTTCAAAGAATATTTTTAATTAAGAAAAAGACATCTGAGATATCATTCTTTTTTAATTGAGATATAATTCCTTCAATTCTACGTAAAACAATTCCTATAATTCTGAGAGATATAATTCCTAAAATATTTCAAAACAATTCCTATAATTCCCTGAGGTATAATTCTTACAATATTTTATAATAGTCTCTAAAAAATTTTGATATTTAAGACATAAATCCAACAATTCTATTTAAGACATAAATCCAACAATTTTATTTAAGACATAAATCCAACAATTCTATTTAAGACATAAATCCAACAATTCTATTTAAGACATAAATCCAACAATTCTATTTAAGACATAAATCCAACAATTCTATTTAAGACATAAATCCAATAATTCTATTTTAGACATAAATCCAATTCTATTTAAGACATAAATACAACAATTCTATTTAAGACATAAATCCAACAATTCTATTTAAGACATAAATCCAACAATTCTATTTAAGACATAAATCCAACAATTCTATTTAAGACATAAATCCAACAATTCTATTTAAGACATAAATGCAACAATTCTATTTAAGACAATTCCAAAAATTCTATTTTAGGCAAAATTCCTACAATTCAGTGAGAGACACAATTCCCAGATTTTTCTAACAGTGAGTAAGGGACCAGAGAAGACCAGGGGAAAAGACCTCGGTCCCTGGACCACAAAGGTTTGTCGGGTGGGTCTCATTTCGCCCCTGGATAAAAGAGAGGCACTCTGGCCTGCTCTAAAAGTAGGCAGAATGGCTCCAGTTTCTCGGATCAAGCGCTCTACACCAACATCATTATTGTAATAAAAGAAAAGAATATATATATATATATATATATATATATATATATATATATATATATATATTCTTGAATTGTGGTTTGATAATGGCCTGGGAATGTGCGAAACGTTGTATATATATATATATATATATATATATATATATATATATATATATATATATATATATATATATATATATATATATATATATATATATACATATATATATATATATATATATATATATATATATATATATATATATATATATATGTACAGAGAGAGAGAGGACAGTAGAGTTAGGAGAAGGGTTACTCACCTATCTCCTGTTATCGGTAACGTAGATAAGATAACAGTAGCTGGCACTGTACTGTAGCGAGTGCCACTGACTCACACACACACACACACACACACACACACACACACAAAACACACACACACACACACACACATGCAAGATTATTCCATGCACAGCTTCAATAATAGGCACAACATAACTTGTATTAGGAATCAAGCCGGCCAAGATGTCGACGAATCGGGCCCAGGAGCTGAAACTCGACCCGCAGAACATAAATAAAGGAACACACACACACACACACTTGTTACAGACGGTGATAAGGATTCCATTGTCTAGGCACCTGTCTACCGGCCCCCACGGTGCCATCTATCCCTTCTGACACTCATAATATGATTGGGAGCCATTGACAACATGACCATGCACTCTGTCCCAAGCCCAGACTCATGGAACTCTGTGTTTATCAACAACTGTAAGAAACACCTTTTGTGTCTTGAATATTCTATGGAGAGGGAGCATAGACACAGGGGTCATCCCTCAGTCTAGACACAAGGGTCATCCCTCAGTCTAGACACAGGGGTCATCCTACACTCTAGACACAGGGGTCATCCTACAGTCTAGACACAGGGGTCATCCCTCAGTCTAGATACAGGGGTCATCCCTCAGTCTAGACACAGGGGTCATCCCTCAGTCTAGACACAGAGGTCATCCCACAGTCTAGACACAGGGGTTATCCCTCAGTCTAGACACAGGGGTCATCCCTCAGTCTAGACACAGGGGTCATCCCTCAGTCTAGACACAGGGGTCATCCCTCAGTCTAGACACAGGGGTCATCCCACAGTCTAGACACAGGGGTCATCCCACAGTCTAGACACAGGGGTCATCCCACAGTCTAGACACAGGGGTCATCCTACAGTCTAGACACAGGGGTCATCCCACAGTCTAGACACAGGGGTCATCCCACAGTCTAGACACAGGGTTCATCCTACACTCTAGACACAGGGGTCATCCCAAAGTCTAGACACAGGGGTCATCCCACAGCCTAGACACAGGGGTCATCCCACAGTCTAGACACAGGGGTCATCCCACAGTCTAGACACAGGGGTCATCCCACAGCCTAGACACAGGGGTCATCCCACAGCCTAGACACAGGGGTCATCCCACAGCCTAGACACAGGGGTCATCCCACAGTCTAGACACAGGGGTCATCCCACAGTCTAGACACAGGGGTCATCCCACAGCCTAGACACAGGGGTCATCCCACAGCCTAGACACAGGGGTTATCCCACAGTCTAGACACAGGTGTCATCCCACAGCCTAGATATGAGGGTCATCCCACATTCAGTAAAATAATGTCCCACTCCACAAAGTAAAACACTAGCAAAGAATTATATACTAATAGCACTATCGTCCCACATCATAAAAATCTTTGAAAGTGTTGTAAGAAGCAAGATCACCAATCACTTGGATTCACAACAACTGCACAACCCAGGGCAGCATGGGTTTAGAGCAGGTCACTCCTGCCTCTCACAACTACTGGACCACTATGACATGGTCTTGGATGGTTACTCCTGCCTCTCACAACTACTGGACCACTATGACATAGTCTTCGATGGTCACTCCTGCCTCTCACAACTACTGGACCACCTTTATATGGTTTTGGATAGTCACTCCTGCCTCTCACAACTACTGGACCACTATGATATGGTCTTGGATGGTCACTCCTGCCTCTCACAACTACTGGACCACTATGACATGGTCTTGGATGGTCACTCCTGCCTCTCACAACTACTGGACCACTATGACATGGTCTTGGATGGTCACTCCTGCCTCTCACAACTACTGGACCACTATGACATGGTTTTGGATGGTCACTCCTGCCTCTCACAACTACTGGACCACTATGACATGGTCTTGGATGGTCACTCCTGCCTCTCACAACTACTGAACCACTATGGCATGGTCTTGGATGGTCACTCCTGCCTCTCACAACTACTGGACCACTATGACATGGTCTTGGATGGTCACTCCTGCCTCTCACAACTACTGGACCACTATGACATAGTCTTCGATGGTCACTCCTGCCTCTCACAACTACTGGACCACCTTTATATGGTCTTGGATAGTCACTCCTGCCTCTCACAACTACTGGACCACTATGATATGGTCTTGGATGGTCACTCCTGCCTCTCACAACTACTGAACCACTATGACATGGTCTTGGATGGTCACTCCTGCCTCTCACAACTACTGGACCACTATGACATGGTCCTGGATGGTCACTCCTGCCTCTCACAACTACTGGACCACTATGACATGGTCTTGGATGGTCACTCCTGCCTCTCACAACTACTGGACCACTATGACATGGTTTTGGATGGTCACTCCTGCCTCTCACAACTACTGGACCACTATGACATGGTCTTGGATGGTCACTCCTGCCTCTCACAACTACTGAACCACTATGGCATGGTCTTGGATGGTCACTCCTGCCTCTCACAACTACTGGACCACTATAACATGGTCTTGTAGAATGTAAATGCAAAGTCTTCAACAACTGGACAGATGGATCTTTAACTTTCTAACCAACAGAACACAAAGAGTAACAGTAAACAGAGTTAAGTCAGAGACTGCTACAGTGTAAAGCTCTGTTCCACAAGATACAGTACTCGCTCCCAGTGTTCCACAAGGTACAGTACTCGCTCCCAGTGTTCCACAAGGTACAGTACTCGCTCCCAGTGTTCCACAAGGTACAGTACTCGCTCCCAGTGTTCCACAAGGTACAGTACTCGCTCCCAGTGTTCCACAAGGTACAGTACTTGCTCCCAGTGTTCCACAAGGTACAGTACTCGCTCCCAGTGTTCCACAAGTTACAGTACTCGCTCCCAGTGTTCCACAAGGTACAGTACTCGCTCCCAGTGTTCCACAAGGTACAGTACTCGCTCCCAGTGTTCCACAAGGTACAGTACTCGCTCCCAGTGTTCCACAAGGTACAGTACTTGCTCCCAGTGTTCCACAAGGTACAGTACTCGCTCCCAGTGTTCCACAAGGTACAGTACTCGCTCCCAGTGTTCCTCAAGGTACAGTACTCGCTCCCAGTGTTCCACAAGGTACAGTACTCGCTAACAGTGTTCCACAAGGTACAGTACTCGTTCCCAGTGTTCCACAAGGTACAGTACTCGCTCCCAGTGTTCCACAAGGTACAGTACTCGCTCCCAGAGTTCCACAAGGTACAGTACTCGCTCCGAGTGTTCCACAAGGTACAGTACTCGCTCCCAGTGTTCCACAAGGTACAGTACTCGCTCCCAGTGTTCCACAAGGTACCGTACTTGCTTCCAGAGTTCCACAAGGTACAGTACTCGCTCCCAGTGTTCCACAAGGTACAGTACTCGCTCCCAGTGTTCCACAAGGTACAGTACTCACTCCCATCCTGTTCGTCATCCTCACATCTGACACAAAGATGTAAGCCACAGCACTGAGTCATCTACCAAGGACACTAAATTTTCAGGCTCGTATGAAGCAAGTCTTCCAGTAAGCCACTGACGTAAACAGACGTTCAGTAACGTCTATTGGAGGCACACCACTACAGCTGGTAACTTAAGTAAGTAAGTAAGTAAGTAAGTTTATTCAGGTATACACAAATACATTTACATACATTATCATACATAGCAGCATATGTGTAGAGAACCCAGGATAACCCAAAAAAGTCAGACAGTGACATATTTCCATTGGGGTCCTTTACAGCTGGTGACTACAAACACCACAACAGCTGGTACTACACACCATTCCAGACTCTCCGTTACGTTACTGCATCTCAACCTTCACGGTGTTGACGGCTGCATCTTGCCATAAAAGCTAGAACCATCTTTACCCATTACAAAACAACATCTAACCTCACAATAGAAGAACTAATGTGAAAGACTTAGGAGTGATAATGTCGGAGGATATCACCTTCATGGATCACAACAATGTCACTATCACAACTGTGAGAATAATGATAAGATGGGTAATGAAATCCATCAACGTCAGTTAATTTATAGGCTTATTATTTACACAATTGCGAGGTTCTTATGTTCCCAATTAGGGTACCTAATTACCTAATTAGGTTCTTAGGACCTAATTAAGTTCTTAGGTACCCAGTTAGGTTCTTAGGTATCAATTAGGTTCTTTGGTACCCAATTAAGGGGATTCTTAGGTACCTAATTTAAAAATTCTTAGGTACCTAATTAAGAAGTACTCAGGTGCTCTACTAAGACGTACTTAGGTTCACAAATATTAGGTACTTACTTAGGAGTCACTCCATAACCTAGAAAGAAAAAAAATATTAGATTTATTTTCTAATAACATAATTAATTTTAAATTCTGATAAAAATTATTAGATTTATTAATATATTTTTTAGATTTATTTGCTATTTCTTTTTATTAGATTTGTTGAGTATTATCAGAATAAATTTATTTGTTGAGTATTTATTTGTTGAGAGGTGTATATCTCAGTGTATATACAGTGAGAGGTGTATATATCAGTGTATATACACTGAAAGGTGTATATATCAGTGTATATACACTGGTAGTTTACATTGATCAGTATTTTAGGTATTAAAGTATTCTTGACTGGTGGTGTACAGGTGACATGCAGCCTTAATGACCCTCGTGTAGTTTACCTGGAGAGAGTTCCAGGGGTCAACGCCCCCGCGGCCCGGTCTGTGACCAGGCCTCATAGTGGACCAGAGCCTGATCAACCAGGCTGTTACTGCTGGCCCCACTCAGTCCAACGTACGAACCACAGCCTGGCTGGTCAGGTACCGACTTTAGGTGCCTGTCCAGTGCCTGCTTGAAGACAGCCAGGGGTTTGTTGGTAATCCCCCTGATGTATGCTGGGAGGCAGTTGAACAGTCTTGGACCCCTGACACTTATTGTGTTGTCCCTCAACGTGCTAGTGGCACCCCTGCTCTTCATTGGGGGGATGTTACATCGTCTGCCGAGTCTTTTGCTTTCGTAGGAAGTGATTCTTGTGTGCAAGTTTGGTACTAATCCCTCTAGGATTTTCCATGTGTATATAATAATGTATCTCTCCCGCCTGCGTTCCAGGGAGTACAGGTTTAGGAACTTCAAGCGTTCCCAGTAATTGAGGTGGTTTATCGCAGTTAAGCGTGCGGTGAAGGTTCTCTGTACATTTTCAAGGTCAACAATTTCACCTGCCTTGAAAGGTGCAGTTAGTGTGCAGCAATATTCCAGCCTAGATAGAACAAGCTACCTGAAAAGTGTCATCATGGGCTTTGCATCCCTGGTTTTGAAGGTTCTCATTATCCATCCTGTCATTTTTCTGGCAGATGCGATTGATACAATGTTATGGTCCTTGAAGGTGAGATCCTCTGACATGATCACTCCCAGGTCTTTGACATTAGTTTTTTGCTCTATTGTGTGGTTGGAATTTGTTTTATACTCCGATGAAATTTTAATTTCCTAGAGTTTTCCATATCAGAGTAATTGAAATTTCTCATCATTGAACTTCATATTGTTTTCTGCAGCCCATTTAAAGATTTGGTTGATGTCTGCTTGGAGTCTTGCAATGTCTTCAATGGTGGACACTGTCATACAGATTCGGGTGTCATCTGCAAAGGAAGACACAGCACTGTGGCTTATATCCCTGTCTATGTCCGATATGAGGATGAAGAACAGGATGGGAGCGAGTACTGTGCCTTGTGGAACAGAGCTTTTCACCGTAGCCGCCTCAGACTTTACTCTGTTAAGTACTACTCTTTGTGTTCTACTTGTTAGGAAATTATAGATCCATCTACCAACTTTTCCTGTTATTCCTTTATCACGCATTTTGTGTGCTATTACACCATGGTCACACTTGTCAAAGACTTTTGCAAAGTCTGTGTATATAACATCTGCATTCTGTTTGTCCTCTAGAGCATCCAGGACCTTGTCGTAGTGGTCCAGTAGTTGGGACAGACAGGAGCGACCTGCTCTAAACCCATGCTGTCCTGGGTTGTGCAATTGATGGTTATCTAGATGAGTGGCGATCTTGCTTCTTAGAACCCTTTCAAAGATTTTTTATGATATGGGACGTTATTGCTTTACTGCCCCCTTTGTGGAGCGGGGCTATGTCTGTTGTTTTTAGTAGCTGCGGGACGACCCCAGTGTCCATGCTTCCTCTCCAAGTTCTGTGGCACTCTCATAAAAAATTCATTTAGGTCTTTGACTTTCAGTCTGGTTAGCGGCTCGCTAAAAACTGAGTCATACTGGGACTTAAGTAACTTACTCATTTCCTTGCTGTCATCTGTGTAGGAGGCATCCCGTTTAAGTAGGGGCCCAATACTGGATGTTGTTCTCGACTTTGATTTGGCATAAGAAAAGAAATACTTTTTTTTTTTTTTTTTTAATTTCATTTATGGCCTTTAGTTCTTCCTGCGTTTCTTGGTTCCTGTAAGATTCCTTTAGTTTTAATTCTATGTTTGCTATTTCTCTGACCAGTGGCTCCCTACGTATTGCAGATATATTGGCCTCTTGTAGCAGCTCTGTTATTCTTTGCCTTCGCCTGTATAGGGAGCGCCTTTCTCTTTCTAGTTTACATCTTCTCCTCCTTTTCCTTAAGGGAATTTGCCTTGAGCAAACCTCAAGTGCCACAGAGTTAATTTGTTCTAGACATAGGTTAGGATCTGAGATGCTTAGGCTATCTTCCCAGGACTTGGTTTACTTGGTCCCACCTTATGTTTTTGTTATTGAAGTTGAATTTGGAGAAGGTTCCCTCGCGACTGATCACATTTTGTCAGTCTGGGGCCCCCCTCATACATGTCTGGACCTCTATTATGTTGTGATCTGAGTATATTGTTTTTGATATGATGACATTTCGTATCAGATCATCATTGTTAGTGAAGATGAGGTCCAGCGTATTCTCCAATCTTGTGGGCTCTACTATTTGCTGGTTTAAGGTGAATTTGGTGCAGAGATTTAAAAGCTCGTGTGTGTGCGAGTTTTCATCTGATCTGCCTCCTGGTGTTATCTCTGCTACCACATTGTTTGCAATGTTCCTCCATTTTAGATGCCTTAGGTTGAAGTCCCCCAGGAGCAAGATGTTGGGGGCAGGAGCTGGAAGGTTTTCCAGACAGTGGTCAATTTTCAGAAGCTGTTCCTGGAATTGTTGGGACGTTGCATCCGGGGGCTTGTATACAACCACGATGACCAGGTTTTGATTCTCGATCTTTACTGCTAAAACTTCAACTACATCATTTGAGGCATTTAGTAGTTCTGAACATATAAGTGACTCTGTGATATACAGGCCAACCCTCCCGTTTTGCCTGTTCACTCTGTCACATCTGTATTGTCCAAGTGATCCTTTATGTGGGTCTCTGTGAAAGCCACAAAAATTGCATTTGACTCTGTAAGCAGTCCACGAATGTAAGGTATTTTGTTGTTCGTCGCTGGCGTTACACCCTGTATATTTGCAAAGATGAATGTCGTTGGATTGGTGGTATGGGGGGTCTTTTTTTCCTGGCACTAATATCTGTTGTTCTGGAGTGGAGGCCATTGACTGTAGATAGACTTTAAACCTAACAACCCAACCAGCCTTAATGACCCTCGTGTAGTAGATAGACTTTAAACCTAACAACCCAACCAGGCTGGATATAAACCTGGATGAAGGATTCTGTGGATAAAATAAGAGATATCCTAAAATAAAGCGTAGTCTATGGTTCTCACAGAGACTGCAGATGCTTTACACTTGGGTATCTTTATTGGTAGACGTTTCGCCCTCTTCAATGGCTTTATTAATACAATATAGAGAAATAAAGGGAAAACTGAAGATGTGGTAATCAGTCCCTCGAGCTTGTAAAACTGTACACAGAATATAAGGTGATCAGTCCCACAGTCTTGTACCAGACAGTGGAAGTTAAGGTGATCAGTCCCACAGTCTTGTACCAGACAGTGGAAGTTAAGGTGATCAGTCCCACAGTCTTGTAGAACCATCCAGACAGTGGAAGATAAAGTGATCAGTCCCACAGTGTTGTAGAACCATCCAGACAGTGGAAGATAAGGTGATCATTTAAAGTGAGCGACATCTATAACATATGGAAGGGTAACTAATTTCAGATCCATTTAAAAGTGCTTTTACTCCCCCGACTGCACTAGATAAGTCACTTTCTGAAGCATATAAGTAAGTTCCTCGAAATTGACGAACAGATCCCATTGTCTGAGGGACTGATTCCCTCATTCTCCTTCCACCATCCTCTGTGTTGGACTGAAGAAGTCTTTAAATGTCTAAGTGTCTTATTTTTCTAAACTAACTCTAGATACTTGACTACTAATAAGAAGGGAACTAATTTTTCTCTCATAATTTCGTCTATCGTCACACATGAAGACAGTGATCTATTTATCAGACAGTAGTAATAATTAGGTACCTGGGTGATAGTCACCTTACACCTGCTGACCCTTTTCACCTAGCATTAAAATAGGTACTTATCTACTCAGGCTTCTAACTACATTCCTATAACATTCACCTTCATTATGTACTTAGCTCCTAATATTATTCCTAATGCTAGACACAGACACACCAGAGTTATATTCAACATAATCCTTCAAGGTGATTTATCTTGGCTAAAGTATCAGTTTTATCATGAAAAAATAATTCACTTTTCCAGGATTTTTGAGGATCTATATCTGGCTTCTTCAGTGATAATAATAATAATAATAATAATAATAATAATAATAATAATAATAATAATAATAATAATAACATTAATAATAATAATAATAATAACATTAATAATAATAATAATAATAATAATAATAATAATAATAATAATAATAACAATAATAATAATAATAATAATAATAATAATAATAATAATAATAATAATAATAATAATAATAATATCTTTATCTCTACCAGTACATGTACAAGGTATACAGACCATAGCTGACATCAACGACATACTACTATATAGAAAGACCCTTGTTATGCTGAGCATTTCCCGCAAATTAGGTCAGTTTTGTCCCAGGATGCGACCCACACCAGTCCACTAACACCCAGGTACCCATTTTATACTGATGGGTGAACATAGACAACCGGTGTAAGGAAACACGTCCAATATTTCTACGTTCACCGGGAATCGAACCCGGACACTCAGCGTGTGAAGCGAGAGCTTTAACCACCAGGCCACGGGCCACCGTGTCCTGTTTTTTTCAGGTTCCATGAGTTTTGACAAAGCTCCTGGAGAGCGAAACGTTGCCACAATAGAAAGTGACATTAGTTGTCTTTATGTTCTATTATCTAATATACACAGAGGTTAACGCACTGGCCTGTGAGGTTCAGAACTCGCTTGCCCCAGGTTCAAATCCCCTCTTGTTCAGTAATATATATTAAGAAAATCCTGGTAAATAATCTAGTGATTACTGAAGAGCCTGGCACAAATCACAAATTAATTACCCTAATTACTAACTGGGAGTTTGATAACTAGAATAATGCAGTAAAGGTCGCCAATTTGTCATACGTCAGTTTACAATGGACTTTGAAAGCACCTGTCTAGCAATGAATGGGGTTCTCCTAGTCAGTGGTTCTATTAACGAATATCCTCACCACACAACGAAAAGAACAACACCCTCAAAAATAATAATGGCAAACGAGTGTCGTGCCGGAGATGTGGAAGTTGGGTAATGTAATTCCGATCTAGAAATTAGGAGATAAGTCCGTATCATCAAATTACAACCCGTTACTAACAATACAGGGAGGGTGAGATGATAAAACATAATATAACAGCTGTAGGTAGTAGTAGTAGCAGCATTAATAGTAGTAGTAGCAGGGAGCAGCATCAATAGTAGCAGCAGCAATGGCAGCAGCACACATTAGCAGAGCAGGGCAGCAGCACTTCATAGCAGCAGTAGCAGCAGCATACAGCAGCAGCAGAGCAGTGGCAGCAGCATCAATCAGCAGCAGCAGCAGCGACAGCATAACAGCAGCAGCAGCAGCAGGGCAGCAGCACTAAGCAGCAGCAGCAGCAGGGCAGCAGCATACCAGCAGCAGCAGCAGCAATGGCAGCAGCACATATTAGCAGCAGCAGCGGCAGCAGCACCACAGCAGCAGCAGCAGCAGAGCAGCAATAACAGCAGCAGCAGCAGCGGCAGCACATCAACAGCAGCAGCAGCAGCGGCAGCAGCACAAAGCAGCAGCAGGGCAGCAGCATCAACAGCAGCAGCAGCAGCAGCAGCAAGCACTAACAGCAGCAGCAGCAGTGGCAGCAGCATCAATAGCAGCAGCAGGAGGTTCACCATAACATTAGCAGCAGCAGGGCAGCACCATCAATCAGCAGCAGCAGCAGTGGCAGCAACCATCAATAGCAGCAGCAGCAGGGCAGCATCAATACAGCAGCAGCAGCAGCAGTCACCAACAGCAGCAGCAGCAGGGCAGCAGCATCAATAGCAGCAGCAGCAGTGGCAGCAGCACAAAGCAGCAGCAGCAGGGCAGCAGCATCAACAGCAGCAGCAGGGAGCATAACATTAGCAGAGCAGGGCAGCACCAATAGCAGCAGCAGTAGCAGTGGCAGCAACCACTCAAAGCAGCAGCAGAGCGGCAGCAGCATCAACAGGCAGCAGCAGGCAGCGCACAATAGCAGCAGCAGCAGGGCAGCAGCATCATAGCAGCAGCAGCAGTGGCAGCAGCATCAATAGCAGCAGCAGCAGGGCAGCAACCATAACAGCAGCAGCAGCAGGGCAGCAGCATTACAGCAGCAGCAGCAGCGGTACACTCAATAGCAGCAGCAGCAGCGGCAGCAGCACAACAGCAGCAGCAGCAGCAGCGTCATCAAAGCAGCAGCAGCAGCAGCGGCAGCAGCATCACAGCAGCAGCAGCAGCGCACTCAATAGCAGCAGCAGCAGCGGCAGCAGCATCACAGCAGCAGCAGAGCGGCAGCACAATAGAGCAGCAGCAAGCAGCTGCACAAGCAGCAGCAGCAGCAGCGGCAGTACACTCACAGCAGCAGAGCAGCGGCAGCAGCATCAATAGCAGCAGCAGCAGTGGCAGCAACCATCAACGCAGCAGCAGCAGCGGCAGCAGCACAACAGCAGCAGCAGCAGGGCAGCACAAGCAGCAGCAGCAGTGGCAGCACATCAAAGCAGCAGCAGCAGCAGCAGCAGCACACAGCAGCAGCAGCAGCAGGGCAGCAGCACAACAGCAGCAGCAGCAGCGGCAGCACACACAGCAGCAGCAGCAGGGCAGCAGCACCAAAGCAGCAGCAGCAGCGGCAGCACAATAGCAGCAGCAGCAGCAGCAGCGCCACTCAACAGCAGCAGCAGCAGTGGCAGCAGCACAAAGCAGCAGCAGCAGGGCAGCAGCACAACAGCAGCGGCAGCAGCACATAGCAGCAGGGCAGCATCACATTAGCTAGCAGTGGCAGCAGCACAAAGCAGCAGCGGAGCAGCATTAATAGTAGTAGAGAGTGGAGAGCATTAATAGTAGTAATAGTCGTAGTAGTAATAGTCGTAGTAGTAATAGTCGTAGTAGTAGTACTAAGTGATGGCTGAAAAGAGGTTGACTTTGTGAAGGACCTGCCTAGCATGGGCCAGTAGGCCTACTGCAGTGTTCTTTTTTTGGCAAGAGGATCAGCTGCGTTGCAAAAGTAGTTGTTGTAGTTGAAATAGATGAATTAGACACTTGCAACATCTGGGTATCTTGTAGACGTTTCGCCCTCCAGTGTCTTAATACTAGGATATAATCTGATGACTGTAGAAATATATACAGTGGAAGATAAGGTAATCAGTCGCTCAACCGTAGTCGTGAAATTATTGTCTATACAGATGACTGATGATGCCAAGATGATTCATCTCTGAGAATCTTCCTTCTTAGTGATGACTCTTGTCTTCTTGATGATTCATCTCTGAGAATCTTCCTTCTTAGTGATGACTCTTGTCTTCTTGATGATTCATCTCTGAGAATCTTCCTTCTTAGTGATGACTCTTGTCTTCTTGATGATTCATCTCTGAGAATCTTCCTTCTTAGTGATGACTTGTCTTCTTGATGATTCATCTCTGAGAATCTTCCTTCTTAGTGATGACTTGTCTTCTTGATGATTCATCTCTGAGAATCTTCCTTCTTAGTGATGACTTGTCTTCTTGATGATTCATCTCTGAGAATCTTCCTTCTTAGTGATGACTTGTCTTCTTGATGATTCATCTCTGAGAATCTTCCTTCTTAGTGATGACTCTTGTCTTCTTGATGATTCATCTCTGAGAATCTTCCTTCTTAGTGATGACTCTTGTCTTCTTGATGATTCATCTCTGAGAATCTTCCTTCTTAGTGATGACTCTTGTCTTCTTGATGATTCATCTCTGAGAATCTTCCTTCTTAGTGGTGACTCTTGTCTTCTTGATGATTCATCTCTGAGAATCTATCTTCTTAGTGATGAGTTTTGTCTTCTTGTAATTACTTAAACGACTGTGAGAGTTGTCATGTATAATACAAGTGTACTTTATGTCCTCCATTCTACTGGTGTTTTGGTGTTCTGAAATACGTTTGTGTGGAGGCTGCTGGTGTGTTTGTGTTCTGAAATACGTGTGTGTGGAGGCTGCTGGTGTGTTGGTGTTCTGAAATACGTGTGTGTGGAGGCTGCTGGTGTGTTGGTGTTCTGAAATACGTGTGTGTGGAGGCTGCTGGTGTGTTGGTGTTCTGAAATACGTGTGTGTGGAGGCTGCTGGTGTGTTGGTGTTCTGAAATACGTGTGTGTGGAGGCTGCTGGTGTGTTGGTGTTCTGAAATACGTGTGGTGGAGGCTGCTGGTGTGTTGTGTTCTGAAATACGTGTGTGTGGAGGCTGCTGTGTGTTGGTGTTCTGAAAACGTGTGTGGAAGCTGCTGGTGTGTTTGTGTTCTGAATACGGTGTGTGGAGGCTGCTGTGTTGGTGTTCTGAAATACGGTGTGTGGAGGCTGCTGGTGTGTTGGTGTTCTGAACACGTGGTGTGGAGGCTGCTGGTGGTTAGTGTTCCGAAAACGTGTGTGGAAGCTCGCTGGTGTGTTTGTGTTCCGAAACGGGTGTGGAGGCTGCTGGTGTGTTGGTGTTCCGAAATACGTGTGTGGAGGCTGCGTGTTGCGTTCCAAATACGTGTGGTGAGGCTGCCTGGTGGTTTGTTCTGAACACGTGTGTGGAGGCTGCTGGTGTGTTGGTGTTCCGAAAACGGTGTGTGGAAGCTGCTGGTGTGTTTGTGTTCTGAAATACGTGTGTGTGGAATCTGCTGGTGTTGGTGTTCCGAAATACGTGTGTGTGGAAGCTGCTGGTGTGTTGGTGTTCTGAAATACGTGGGAGGCTGCTGGTGTGTTGGTGTTCCGAAATACGTGTGTGTGGAGGCTGCTGGTGTGTTGGTGTTCTGAAATACGTGTGTGTGGAGGCTTCCGGTGTTATGTTCTGAAATACGTGTGTAGAGGGCTGGTGTGTTGGTGTTCTGAAATACGTGTGTGGAGGTGCTGGGTGTTGGTGTTCTGAAAACGTGTGTGGAGGCTGCTGGTGTGTTGGTGTTCTGAAATACGTGTGTAGAGGCTGCTGGTGTGTTGGTTCTGAAAACGGTGTGGAGGCGCTGGTGTGTTGGTGTTCTGAAATACGTGTGTGTAGAGGCTGCTGGTGTGTTGGTGTTCTGAATACGTTTGTGGAAGCCTGGTGTGTTTGTGTTCTGAAATACGGTGTGTGGAAGCTGCTGGTGTGTTTGTGTTGAAATACGTGTGGAGGCTGCTGGTGTGTTTGTGTTCTGAAATACGGTGTGGAGGCTGCTGGTGTGTTTGTGTTCTGAATACGTGTGTGTGGAGGCTGGGTGTTGGTGTTTTGTGTTCTGGAATACGTGGGTGGAGGCTGCTGGTGTGTTGGTGTTCTGAAATACGGTGTGGGAGGCGCTGGTGTGTTTGTGTTCTGGAAACGTGTGTGTGTAGGCTTCTGGTGTGTTGGTGTTCTGAAATACGTGTGTGTGGAGGCTGCTGGTGTGTTTGTGTTCTGAACACGTGTGTGTGGAAGCCGGTGTGTTTGTGTTTTGTGTCCTGAAATACGTGTGTGTGAGGCGCTGGTGTGTTGGTGTTCTGAAATACGTTTGTGTGGGTAGCTGCTGGTGTGTTGTCGTTCGAAATACGTATGTGTGGAGGCTGCTGGTGTGTTGTGTTCTGAAATACGTGTGTGTGGAGACGTTTGCTTGTTTCTCCCGGTATATTTGGTTGCAATCGTTGCAAGGGACTCATAGTGCTTGCAAAATGAGAATCATTTAGTAACTTCAGCATCTAAAGCCCGTTGCAGACGCCTACTTTCAGTTTGGCGTCACCAACTCCTCAAAATCTCCTCAGAAAGCTATTCTGTCCCCTTCTTGCCCTATGCTTTGACGAAATTATTAATTAGGTCTATTTTGAGATATAAGTGCAAGAAGAATGTTGATAGGTAAGAGACATGTGCAACAGTTAGGTACCCTGTTTCAAAGCGTTTCACCCACACAGAGGCTTCCCTTCAGTCGAGTACAGAGGCAGTAGAAACAGTAGAGATGTGAAGATTATGTAATCAGTCCCTCAGTCTTGAAGGACTGCACTGCTAGGATCACTGCTAGGATCACTGCTAGGATCACTGCTAGGATCACTGCTAGGATCACTGCTAGGATCACTGCTAGGATCACTGCTAGGATCACTGCTAGGATCACTGCTAGATCACTGCTAGGATCACTGCTAGGAACACTTCTAGAAACACTGATAGAAACACTGAAAGGAGCACTGTTTGGAGACTACTGTTCCAGCAGTGCTAGAAGGCAGTAAAATCTTTATAAAGGTCACTTATAAACCATTTATACATAGTATATAGTTTATACAAGTCAGGTACTGTATCAAATATATTTATACATATATACGT
>WNWK01005447.1:0-87496 GCA_009830355.1 Cherax destructor
ACTGTAATTATACCGTAACCATCCAACAAGGAGTATCTTTGACCTCCTATATATCTCTCTCAAGACCCACACAACAACTCCACCCACCACCATCACTACTCCACCCACCACCATCACTACTCCACCCACCACCATCTCTACTCCACCCACCACCATCACTACTCCACCCACCACCATCACTACTCCACCCACCACCATCACTACTCCACCCACCACCATCACTACTCCACCCACCACCATCACTACTCCACCCACCACCATCACTACTCCACCCACCACCATCACTACTCCACCCACCACCATCACTACTCCACCCACCACCATCACTACTCCACCCACTACCATCACTACTCCACCCACCACCATCACTACTCCACCCACCACCATCACTACTCCACCCACCACCATCACTACTCCACCCACCACCATCACTACTCCACCCACCACCATCACTACTCCACCCACCACTATCACTACTCCACCCACCACCATCACTACTCCACCCACCACCATCACTACTCCACCCACCACCATCACTACTCCACCCACCACCATCACTACTCCACCAACTGAGGGAACCTCCGTAAGGCAGGTAAGTATCACGGAGGCCTTCCTTAATGTTTCTGGTAAAACTCCGAGTGTTAAAATGGAGGTTACCTCTTCCCCGGATTCATACGAGAACCAAACAAGGGACGAGGTGCCTCACTACAATCTGGGATTAGTGTGGGAGTATTATCCTTCCAGTTATGTCTTGGAAGAGCATGTGGACGAAGTACCTGACATTCCTCTGGGTACAGAGTTGGATTTGACTTCAGATACGCTGCCAACTAGTGGTGGTGTATCTGAAGCTCACTCGTAACTCGGATTTTGGCTCGCAACTCAAAGCAAAAACTCGATCGATGGCTCATAACTCGGAAAACTCATAAGTTGGTGCACTTGTAAGTCAAGGTACCACTGTATATAATTTTGTATTTTCAAAATTCTTTAATTTAATGATTCTTGCACATTAAGAAATAAAGTCAAACAACTTGTACAGCCTATTTTCCAATGTTCATGTGGAAAGATGTTTATTCTTAAAAAAAAAAAAAAAAAAGCATATCCCTGTTTCCCAGGGAAATGATGATTTCCAATGTTATCATTTTTCTTTAGTGATTTACTTTAAGGATGCAGAATCAACAACAAATAGCATTACACCACAATGGTTCTCTGTAAATTGTTTTATATTTTTCAACAAATATTGGGCCATCTGAATCATGTTGTCTGTGCAATTCTGATAAGACAGCTGTTGAATGAATGTTTTGCAAATTTGACTACTTCATCGTGGGGAAATGGTCAATGTGGGAAAAAAAAAAAAAACATTCTTAAGACACAGGGAAAAAAATAGCAACAACCAGATGAGCCTGGCCCATGGTCGGGCTTTGAGAGTAGCGAGACTCTCAAAACACATTAAGGATTATGTGGATTATAATAAGGGTCGGATGCAAAAACTGGAGTGTGAGCAAAGTAACATTTATGAATGGATTCAGGGAAACCGGCAGGCCGGACTTGAGTCCTGGAGATGGGAAGTACAGTGTCTGCACTCTGAAGGAGGGGTGTTAATGTTGCAGTTTTATAACTGTAGTGTAAAGCACCCCTCTGGCAAGACAGTGATGGAGTGAATGATGATGAAAGTTTTTCTTTTTCAGGCCACCCTGCCTTGGTGGGAATCGGCCGATGTGTTAATAAAAAAAAAAAAATTTACTGCTTTTGCAACATCATCTTCCTTGATTTCTGCTTTCTTCGCCAGGATGGAACAGATTGTTGATGTCGACTTGCCATACATACTGGTGAGCTTGGCCACACATACGCCACTTTCATATTTTGCTACAAGTTCTTTCTTGAATTCTATCGTGTTTCTCTCCTTCTTTACCAAAGGGCTGGCACTGAACTTTCTTTGGCCCCATGGTGGCTCATTTCAGTCACAATCAATAAACAAGCACAAAAAACAATGGATGAATGCGTGGAGAATTGCTAGCTCAACGAAAGAGAGACTGAGTGTGGTACACGCAAGAAGCGGCGTCCCAGGCGAACGGAAGTGTCTCATACACACGATTTCCGAGCGGATGCTTGAAATCCGGGGAAAATTTGCCAAAAAAACTGCTCAAAATCCGAATTGCTTGATTTCCGAAACCCCTCGAAAGCCGTGGGTCCACTGTAACATATTGCAAATATTCAGAAATTCAATTAAAAAATCTAATTAGTAATACATTAAGAATGAAGCCAGGTACCTGTGTTGAAGAAATGATGGAACAAGAACATGGATAATACTGGATGAAAGACGGGGTTCAGGGATTGTTCAGCATAATAAATTGTTTGGATAATAAATGGTTGTCAGGATCACATTAAAGCAAGGAGGTGTTTTTTAACAGCTTTGAAGTGGCTGGCAGAATGAGAGAGAATGAAAGTGGCTGTTAAATTTCAAGTTACTGTTGAGGTACAGACCTAAGAATATTTCCTCATTTTGCTTTGCAATGGGAGAATTGTTAATCATAACGCTTAGTTGGACATTTATAGCTCTGTTCCCAAACATTATATAGAAGGTCTCATCAATGTTAAGAGTGAGTTTATTGGTAGTCATCCAGGTAGATATCTTGATAAGCCCCTCATTGACAATGTTACTGAGAGTTCAGGTTTGGGTGGAGATGACAAAAGATGTGTTGTCTGCAAACAGAACAAGTCTAAGTTGCTGAGATGCAACTGGAAAATCATCTTAGATCTGTTGCCACTGCCCACCTAGGGGTAAACAGGTACTCTAACTAGGCACTAATCATATGTTTTGGGATGCATTCTAAAGGATGGTAATATATTTTAGATAAAGCTGGGTTTTGAAATGAGCTGAGGAAGGATAACACCTCTTAACAAGTAAATTGAACTGTGTAAAAAAATTATCTAAATGTCTCTTGACAGGAAACAAACAGCAATAATAAGGCTCTTAATGGTGCTTACCATGCCTCGTACAGCTGTGGCAACAACATTCTTCTTTGGCTCCTCATCATATGACTGACTCTGGCAACCAAAATGTTCACAATATTCGTGAACAAACTGCCGCTTTTCTCGGTTCATTGGAGCAAACGAATGAATGCAACTCTTTTGTTTGGACTGGAAAAAATATGCTCATTACTAGATATCCCACACTTACTTTTTTTAATGCTTACAAATACGTAACTTTGTGAAAAATCAGAAACAGAAAAATTGTCGTGTAATTAACATTATCTGAATGAGCAGGATGAACACAGAATACTTTCAAACTACATTACAATGTTCACCTTAGATTAGTATGTAAGCAACCAGTGGCATGTTATATTCTTGCTTAAAATAACTAATCACCCAAGACTAATTACACTAGTAAGTTTATTCAGGTATACACATATACAGTTACATAGATTATCATACATAGCAGCATATGTGTAGAGACCTAGGATAACCCAAAAAAGTCAGAGTGATTTATTTCCATTGGGGTCCTTTTAATATCTTATTATTATACTATAAAAGAGATACTGTAATATCTTATTATTATGATATAAAGGAGATATACTAGGAATAAGGTATTTAATTGTTCATCAACAACTCATTACCCAAGACGTAACTATGGAACCCAGAATCCTTAAACAGCACAATTATTAATGAAAGTGGTATGTGATACTGACAGCTTGGTGAAAGACACAATATGCAAACAATGAGACATTTTATTTGAAATGTGCATTTCGAGTGATAAAGGTCCCAGGACCAAAATAATTCCAATAAAATGCCCTAGTGTTTGCATTTTCTTTCTCTTTTCCTACAACAAGTACAGTACGGTAAGCTATTTTCAACAAGATTTTTTCTGAATATCAGTCAATAATATTATAGGCATAATTGGGTAGAATCAATCACCCAGGGAGGTACTACCATCCTGCCAAGTGAGTGTAAAACGAAAGCCTGTAATTGTTTTACATGATGGTAGGATTGTTGGTGTCTTTTTTCTGTCTCATAAACATGCAAGATTTCAAGTACATCTTGCTACTTCTCCTTACACTTAGGTCACACTACACGTGCATGTACAAGCATATATATACACACTCCTAGGGGTTTTCTTCTATTTTCTTACTAGTTCTTGTTCTTGTTTATTTCCTCTCATCTCCATGGGGAAGTGGAACAGAATTCTTCGTCTGTAAGCCACGCGTGTCGTACGAAGTGACTAAAATGCCGGGAGCAAGGGCTAGTAACCCCTTCTCCTGTATACATTACTAAAGTTAAAAAGAGAAACTTTTGTTTTTCTTTTTGGGCCACCCTGCCTCGGTGGGATATGGCCTAACTTACCTAACTCAAAGAAAATAAGATTTGAAAAACTGGAAGCATCAAAAAATTTACATTAAGTAATGTCAAAAAATTTATACTAAATTGGAAATAGATTCCAATCTTATTGCAAACTTTAACCCTTTCACTGTCGGTCCCATAATATTACGGCTTGCAAGCCAGTGTCAGTCCTGAAATATTACGCCAAAAATTCTAGCGGCTTCCAATCTTATGGGAGAAAGCTGGTATGTGTATATATGAGAGAATGGGTCTGAATGGTCAGTGTGTGCATTATATAAAAAATCCTGCAGCATGCAGTGCATGAGAAAAAAATCCGACTGTGTTTTTTGGTTTAAAACAGCAAATTTGCGGTGTATTTTCGTATGGTATTTATTGCTGTATTCTTGCTTTCTTGGTCTTATTTGATAGAATGGAAGATATATTCCAGAAATAGAGATGATTTTGAATGGTTTATAGACTAAAAGTACCTTGAAATTGAGCTCAAGTAGGAGAAATGTTTGATTTTTGCCGATCTTCAAGAGTAAACAAATCAAGTCATGCGTCCAATACACGTGAACTGGTGGGTCTAATATGCTTTAACAAATGCGCTGATATTATTTATACCACTTTTACAATAATACAGTAGTCTGCATAACAGTAAATCTTCTATTTTTTGTGTGAATAAAAATTAAAAATGGAAAGTAAGCGTAATATAAGAGGGGCCTGGAGACATGACTAATGAACAGAGAAAATGTTATTTTAGTTCTAGGAATGTTTGTATTGTTAATTTTGGACCCTATTTTTAAATTGGCCTTACTTGAATTGTGTATGAAATTGGCCAAATTACCAATTTCTGACCACTTTATTGGGTAGTTGAAATTGGTAAATGAGCAGTTTCTTGTTTTCATTCAAGAGAACAAATGGAGTTCTAGGGAAATAGCTATAAGTTTGGTCGACTGGAACAATGGAATTGGCCAAAAATAGTGCTCAAATTGGGTACAAATTTCGTACTTTTGGTGTCATTACCTTCGGGAAAAGATTCTCTATCATTTCATAAGAAAAAAATAATTATTTTTTTTAAATTCTTTGACACTGAGAGCAAGTTTATGAGCAGGGGTCTTGACAGTGAACTGGAAGTCCAAGCCCCTCGCCCACAAAACCTTCTTTACCCCCTCCCTCCAACCTTTTCGAGGACGACCCCTACCCCGCCTTCCTTCCTTCCCCTACAGATTTATATGCTCTCCAAGTCATTCTACTTTGATCCATTCTCTCTAAATGACCAAACCACATCAACAACCCCTCTTCAGCCCTCCGACAAATATTTTTAGTAACTCCACACCTCCTCCTAATTTCCACACTCTGAATTTTCTGCATAATATTTACACCACACATTGCCCTTAGACAGGACATCTCCACTGCCTTCAGCCGCCTCCTCGCTGCAGCATTTGCAACCCATGCTTCACACCCATATAAGAGTGTGGTTACCACTATACTTTCGTACATTTCCTTCTTTGCCTCCATGGATAACATTTTTTGTCTCCACAGATACCTCAATGCACCACTCACCTTTTTTCCTTCATCAATTATATGGTTAACCTCATCCTTCATAAACCCATGCGCTGACAAGTCAACTCCCAAATATCTGAAAACATTCACTTCTTCTATAATCCCACTCTAATGTGATATCCAATTTTTCTTTATTTATATCGTTTGATACCCTCATCACCTTACTCTTATCTATGTTCACTTTCAACTTTCTACATTTACATACCCAAACTCATCCACTAACCTTTGCAACTTTTCTTTAGAATTTCCCATAAGTGCAGTATCCTCAGAAAAAAATAACTGTCAACTCCCATTTTGCATTTTATTCCCCATAATTTAATCCCATCCCTCTCCCCAACACCCTAGCATTAACTTCTTTTACAACGCTATCTATAAATATATTAAACAACCATGGTGACATTACACATCCCTGTCTAAGACCTACTTTTACCGGGAAGTAATCTCCCTCTCTCTCCTACACACCCTAACCTGAGCCTCACTATCCTCATAAAAACTCTTTACAGCATTCAATAACTTACTACCTATTCCATACACTTGCAACATTTGCCACATTGCTCCCCTATCCACTCTATCATATGCCTTTTCTAAATCCAAGAATGCAATGAAAACTTCCCTACCTTTATCTAAATACTGTTCACTTGATCTACACATCCCCTACCAACTCTAAAGCCTCCTTGCTCATCTGCAATCCTACTTTCTGTCTTACCTCTAATTCTTTCAATAATAACCCTACCGTACACTTTACCTGGTATACTCAGTAAACTTATTCCCCTATAATTCTTACAATCTCTTTTATCCCCCTTCTCTTTATATAAAGGAACTATACATGCTCTCTGCCAATCCCTAGGTACCTTCCCCTCTTTCATACATTTATTAAACAAAAATATCAACCACTCTAACACTATATCCCTCCCTGCTTTTAACATTTCTGTCATGATCCCGTCAGTTCCAGCTGCTTTACCCCCTTTCATTCTACGTAACGCCTCATGCACCTCCCCAACACTCACAACCGGCTCTTCTTCACTCCTATAAGATGTTATACCTCCCTGGCCAGTGCATGAAATTACTGCCTCCCTATCTTCCTCAACATTTAAAAGTTCCTCAAAATATTCCTGCCATATTCCCAATACCTCCAACTCCCCATCTACTAACTCCCCTACTCTGTTTTTAACTGACAAATCCATTCATTCTCTAGGCTTTCTTAACCTGTTTATCTCACTCCAAAATTTTCTTATTCTTAGCAAAATTTGTTGACAGTGTTTCACTTACTCTATCATTTGTTCTCCTTTTGCACTGTCTTCACCTTTCTTTTACTCTCCATATACTCTGCCCTTCTTATATCATTTCATTATTTGGTTGTAGCTACAGTTAGAGTAAAAGGTAGATGGGACAAAAAGAAAATGGCAACAGCAAGTAAGAGAGAGGTAAAAGTGTATAAACTAAGGGAGGAGGAAGTTAGGGTGAGATATAAGCAACTATTGGCAGAAAGGTGGGCTAGTGCAAGTAGGAGTAGTGGGGGTTGAAGAGGTTGGGATAGTTTTAAAAATGCAGTATTAGAATGTGGGGCAGAAGTTTGTGGCTATAGGAGGGTGGGTGCAGGAGGAAAGAGGAGTGAGTGGTGGAATGAAGAAGTAAAGGGTGTGATAAAGAGAAAAGGTAGCTTATGAGAGGTTTTACAAAACAGAAGTGTTAATAGAAGAGCAGAGTATGTGGAGAGTAAAAGAAAGGTGAAGAGAGTGGTGAGAGAGTGCAAAGAAGAGCGGATGAAAGAATGGGAGAGGCTCTGTCACGAAATTTTGCTGAAAACAAGAAAATTTTTGGAGTGAGATAAACAAGGTAAGAAAGCCTAGGGACGAATGGATTTGTCAGTTAAAAACAGAGTAGGGAGTTAGTAGATAGGGAGTTGGAGGTATTGGGTAGATGGCGGGAATATTTTGAGGAACTTTTAAATGTCGATTAAAAAGGGAGGGGTTAATTTCATGTACTGGCCAGGGAGGTACAACATCGTTTAGGAGTGAAGAAGAGCAGGATGTGAGTGTGGGGGAGGTGCGTGAGGCATTACGTAGAATGAAAGGGGTAAAGCAGCTGGAATTGACGGAATCATGACAGAAATGTTAAAAGCAGGGGGATATAGTGCTGGAGTGGTTGGTATTTTTGTTTAATAAATGTATGAAAGAGGAAGGTACCTAGGGAATGGCAGAGAGCATGTATAGTTCTTTTATATAAAGGGAAGGGGATAAAAGAGTGTAAAAATTATAGGGAATAAGTTTACTGAGTATACCAGGTAAAGTGTATGGCAGGGTTATTATTGAAAGAATTAGAGGTAAGACAGAGAGTAGGATTGCAGATGAGCAAGGAGGCTTTAGAGTGGGTAGGGGATGTGTAGATCAAGTGTTTACAGTGAAGCATATATGTGAACAGTATTTAGATAAAGGTAGAAGTTTTATTGCATTTATGGATTTAGAAAAGGCATATGATAGAGTGGATAGGGAGCAATGTGGCAAATGTTGCAAGTGTATGGAATAGGTAGTAAGTTACTGAAGGCTGTAAAGAGTTTTTATGAGGATAGAAGGCTCAGGTTAGGGTGTGTGGAGAGAGGGAGATTACTTCCCGGTAAAAGTAGGTCTTAGACAGGGATGTGTAATGTCACCATGGTTGTTTAATATATTTATAGATGGGGTTGTAAAAGAAGTAAATGCTAGGGTGTTAGGGAGAGGGGTGGGATTAAATTATGGAGAATTAAATGCAAAATAGGAGTTGACACAGTTACTTTTTGCTGATGATACTGTGCTTATGGGAGATTCTAAAGAAAAGTTGCAAAGGTTAGTGGACGAGTTTGGGAGAGTGTGTAAAAGTAGAAAGTTAAAAGTGAACATAGATAAGAGTAAGGTGATGCGGGTATCAAACGATTTAAATAAAGAAAAATTGGATATCACATTGGAGAGAGGGTTTATGGAAGAAGTAAATGTTTTCAGATATTTGGGAGTTGACGTGTCAGCGGATGGGTTTATGAAGGATGAGGTTAACCATAGAATTGATGAAGGAAAAAAGGTGAGTGGTGCGTTGAGGTATCTGTGGAGACAAAAACGTTATCCATGGAGGCAAAAGAAGGGAATGTCGAAAGTATAGTGGTACCAACACTCTTATATGGGTGTGAAGCATGGGTTGCAAATGCTGCAGCGAGGAGGAGCTGGAGGCAGTGGAGATGTCCTGTCTAAGGGCAATGTGTGGTGTAAATATTATGCAGAAAATTCGGAATGTGGAAATTAGGAGAAGGTGTGGAGTTACTAAAAGTATTTGTCAGAGGGCTGAAGAGGGTTGTTGAGGTGGTTTGGTCATTTAGAGAGAATGGATCAAAGTAGAATGACTTGGAGAGCGTATAAATCTGTAGGGAACGAAGGCGGGGTAGGGTCGTCCTAGAAAGGTTGGAGGGAAGGGGTAAAGAGAGGTTTTGTGGGCGAGGGGCTTGGACTTCCAGCAAGCATGTGTGAGCGTGTTAGATAGGAGTGAATGGAGACGAATGGTTTTGGGACATGACGATCTGTTGGAGTGTGAGCAGGGTAACATTTTGTGAAGGGATTCAGGAAACCAGTTAATTCATTTAGTTGGACTTGAGTCCTGGTAATGGGAAGTACAATGCCTGCACTTTAAAGGAGGGGTCTGAGATAGTGACAGCTGGGAGGGACTTTTCTCAGCTGTCGTATCTGAGCTCCTCTGCAAAGACAGTGATTATGTATGAGTGTGGTGAAAGTGTTGAATGATGATGAAAGTATTTTCTTTTTGGGGATTTTCTTTCTTTTTGGGTCACCCTGCACCCACCCTCCTATAGCCACAAACTTCTGCCCTGCATTCTAACACTTCATTTTTAATTCAATCCCACCCTTCTTCAACCCCCACTACCTATACTCACACTAGTCCACCTTTCTGGCAATAGTTGCTTATATCTCCCCCCAAATTCCTCCTCCCTCTGTCTTACTTGCTGTTGCCATTTTCCTTTTGCTCCATCTACCTCTTACTCTAACTGTAGCTACAACTAAATAATGATCCAATATACTGTATCTGTTGCCCCTCTATAAACATGCACATCCAGAAGCCTACCCATCAACCTTTTATCCACCAATACATAATCTAACAAACTACATACTTTCATTACATGCTATATAATATCTTGTATACAGTAGACCCTTATATTACGCAGATTTATTTGGCATGTTTTGGTTATTGCATTATTGAAAAATTGTGGCACAATTTTATACAACACTTCGTAAAATTAACTTAAAATGGTTCCATTTGTGGGTGGGGAAAAAATTTCCCCAGCTCAGGCTGCTGCCTTGTTGTGGATCAGACCATTGTGTCAGTGGGAGAAGACCTACTGCCATCCCCTGCCACCCCATCCAGGCCTTTGTGAATACTTGTCCAGTACCATTCTCTCCTAGGAGCTAACTGTGTTTGTGAATTGTGTTTTGATCTTTTAATTGCAATATCTTGTATCTGCCAAGCAATCATGGTATCCTGTAGGCATATGAGTGTTGCTGAAAGTGGCAAGAAAAGATATAAGCATTTAAGTCTTAGAGTTATGAAGAAAATAGAGATATTAGACAAGAGAGAGCCTATAGCCTTAATGAAGTGTCAGTTTGTACAATTAAAAAGAATGAGGTAAGTGTATGAGTTTGTGTGATGACTAACTGACTTATTTGACAGACAGACAGACAGACAGACAGACAGACAGACAGACAGACAGACTGACTGACTGACTTACTCACAGACCTGACAAATTTACTTGACTGACTAACTGACTTGACTGACTGAAGCAGTTCAAATTCAAATTTTTATTTCTTTGCAAGTTTACAATGTGAATGACATGTTGTAGGGAGTCCTATTTACATAGATAGTTTACAGTGTGTAATTACAATAATGATTTGCAGTGCAAAGAGCCACTATCATGCCTAGGCATTATGGGCAGACTAAATTTAATGGGTTACAGACTACTTGTACATCTGTTTTTATATATAGCAAACAGTAAATTGACTCAAATTACAATATGGGAATATTTCAATGGGACAAGTTGAAAGTAGTATACAGGTTGTATATATCAACAGTAAAATGACTTGAATTACAATATGGGAATATTACAATGGGCCATGTTGAAAGTAGTTTACAATATGAGATTGTTACAATTGAGTATAAGTCAGAACAATTTTGTGCAGGTACTGATTTTTTACAATGTAGTACAGTGGTCCCACGGTTTTCCTGCATCTTCAAACTCGAACATTTAAGTAAGTGTATTTTTGTAAGTGCTGTTGCAAGTGTATTTTTGGGGGTCTGAAATAGACTAACCTACGTGACATTATTTCTTATGGAAGTAAATTCGTTCGGTAATGGCACTTGAGCAGCATTCTGGAACAAATTTTCAGCAAAAACTGAGGGACCACTGTATTAAGTACGTAAAGTAATGAACTTTGAGCATCTATTTTTGAAGTTTTGAGATTTAGGTGAGTGACACCGTGATCATTAGCACAGTATGTGGTAATGGAGGAGAATTTGAAAGCAGCTTGGAAGCTGTTTAGTTTTGGGTGAGTAGGTGATTTCTAAGAAGAGTCTTGAACTGATTTGCAGACAGGGGTCCTTTAGTGTTCTCTGGCAGTGAGTTCCAAATCTTACGGCCCTTTATGTGTATAGCATTTTTGCATAGGGAGAGTTTCGAGAGTTTCTCTACTCTCTGAGCCCGGCCACGGGCCAGGCTCGTCATATGCTTGCGTGGTCAACCAGGCTGTTGCTGCTGGAGGCCCGCTGCCCCACATATCCGTCACAGCCTGGTTGATCTGGCACCTGGTGAACATACTTCTCCAGTTTCCTCTTGAAGGCTTCTACACTTGTTCCAGCTGTGTTTCGTGTATCTTCTGGTAAGATGTTGAATAGTCTAGGACCCCGGATGTTGATACAGTGCTCCCTTATTGTCCCTACCGCACCCCTGCTCTTCACTGGGTTTATTTTACACTTCCTCCCATATCTCTCACTCCAGTATGTTATGGCAGTGTGCAGATTTGGGACCAGGCCCTCAAGTAATTTCCAGGTACAGTGGTACCTCGAGTTACGATATTTTTTCGTTCGAGAATGCTGTTCAAGTGCCATTACCAAACGAATTTATCCCCATAAGGAATAATGTAAAATAGACTAGTCCTTTTACACCCCCAAAAATATACTTACAAAAGCATTTTAAAAAAATAAACTTACATAAAAGGGCGATTTTGGGGACCATCGTAACTCGAGGTACTACTGTATATCATGTGTTCTGTTGCAGCCGTCAAGGAGGAGTTTAAGAGGAGGGTTTATATTAGAGTGCATTGTCCTATGTATGTAGTAGGCACAATAAAATGTGTGGGTGTTTTGTATATTGAGTAAGTTAAGACTCGAATAGTGGTGGAGTATGCTGTCTCGAGTTGGAATTTGTTATGAATCGGACTACTGTTTTTTGTTGGGTTATTAAGGGTCTTAGGTGATTTACTATAGTTGAGCCCCATGCACAAACTCCATAGGCGAGATATGGGTAAATGAGTGAGTGGTACAGAGCAAGAAGAGCTGATTGTGGTATATAGTACCGTATCTTTGATAGAATGCCTACTGTCTTAAGAGACTGTCTTAGAAATTTGTCGTATGTGTGTCTGGAATTTGAGACTGCTGTCAAGGTGGAGTCCTAGAAATTTACCCTCCGTGAGTCTAGAAATGGGTGATCCATTTATCATTATGTATAGCCATACATTTGAAGCCCTTTTTCCAAATTGCATGAAGTAGGTTTTGTCTATATTGAGAGTAAGCCTGATGGTCGTCACCCAGGTAGATATTTTCTGTAATTCAGCATTTACAGTGTTAGTATGAGTGAGTATAAGAAACCGCCTATTTACCTATGTATTTCAACTACAAAATAAAGTGATCAGAAATTGGTAATTTGGCCAATTTCATACAAAATTCAAGGAAGGCCAATTTCAGAATAGGGTCCAGAATTAACAATGCAAACATTCCTAGTACTAAAATAACAGTTCACACAATAAATAGAAAATTTACTGTTATTCAGACTACTGCATAATTGTAAAAATGGTATAAATAATATCAGTGCATTTGTGAAAGCATATTAGACCCACCAGTTGACGTGTATTGGATTCGTGATGTCATTTGTTTACTCTTGAATAACAAAAAAGGCACAATACCGTGACTGGAACAATACACACACAACCCGCACATAGAAGAGAGGAGCTTACGACGACGTTTCGGTCCGACTTAGACCAATTACAAAGTCACATTAACACACAGAACAGGAAGAAGGGGTATATATAGGCAGCAGACAGGGGAGGGCACAAGAGAGTGGTGGAGTAATAGGGGAAGTAGTAGTGGTAGTGGAAGTAGTAGTAGTGGAGTCAGTCATATTCTGGGAGAGAGGAGCACTGCAATACAGCTGGCGGCCCGCATAGGGTAAGGACAAGAACACAGAGGGGAAAAAAATGTTGAAAATAAAATAAAGAAGGACAAATACAAGGAGAAATACAGAGGAGAAAGAAAGAGGAGAAGGGGGAAGAGATAGAAGGGGAAGGAATCAGGTTAAGTCACGGGTGTTCTGAAGTTTGGAGCATTTAACAATGTAATGGGAGAGGAAAGCATCTACAGAGACAAAGCCAGGGCTAAGATTCATACAGGGAAAGTTGTGTATAAGGGAGGATTCAACCAGACGGCGACTGTGAAAGTTAGACGTAGGGTAGACAGTTTTAGCAGAAGATCAATCAATAGGATGACTGTGATCTCTGACATGACAGAAAAGAGCATTATTGGTGTCGGCAAGCCTAACACTATTTTTGTGCTCCCTAAGTCTGTCAGAAAGAGATCAGCCAGTTTCTCCAAAGTACTGAAAAGGACAGGAGGAACAAGAAATAGAGTATACACCAGGAGAATCTATAGAGGGAGGGGAGGTATGAACTAGATTAGGGCGAAGAGTGTTAGTCTGGCAAAAGGTAAGTTTAATGTCTAAGGAACAGAGAGAGTTGTTGAGATTAGAGAGACCAGAGATGTAGGGAAGGCAGAGGACAGGAGAGTTCCCAGGAGTAGGGGGTTTAGGAGAGAAGAAAGTCTGTTTGGCACGAGAGAAAGCAGAGTCTATGAAATGGGAAGGGTAGCCAAGACGGGAAAATGAATTATGAAAAAATAGAAATTTCTGCTTCAAGGAACTGAGGATCACAAATGCGGAGAGCATGGAGAAAGAGGGAAATAAGCACACTTTTCTTGACAGAGGAAGCATTATAAGAAAAGTAGTGAATATACATGCCACTGTACATAGGCTTGCGGTACACGGAAAAGGCAAAACCTGTAACTGAGCGGTGGACATGAACATCAAGGAAAGGAAGCAAAGAATTAGATTCTCAATCAGCTTTAAACTTAATGGAAGGGTCAAGATTATTAACCCTTTCGGGGTTTTGGTCGTACTAGTACGGCTTACGCCCTGGGGTTATTGACGTACTAGTACGCCTAAATTCTAGCGCCCTCAAATCAAGCATAAACAGGCTGTTAGGCTTAGATGTGATAGAATGGGTCTGTGCGGTCAGTACGCGCAGTATAAAAAAATTCCTGCACCACACAGTGCATAATGAGGAAAAAAAAACTGACAGTGTTTTTGGTTTAAAACAGCGACTTTGCAGTCTATTTTCGTATGGTATTTATGCTTGTATTCTCGTTTTCTTAGTCTCATTTTATAGAATAGATGATATATTACAGAAATAGAGATAATTTTGACTGGTTTCACGATGACAAGTACCTTGAAACTGAGCGCAAAGTAGCGAAAATGTTCGATTTCGGCCGATGTTCAAGAGTAAACAAATCACACCATGCGTCCAATACACATCAACTGGAGAGTCTAATATTCTTGCACAAGTGCACTGATATTATTTATACCATTTTTACAATGATGCAGTTGTATACATAACAGTAAATCTTCTATTTTTTGTGAGAATAAAAATTCAAAATGGAAAGCAAAAGTAATGTAAGAGGGGCCTGGAGACGTGACTAATGAACAGAGAAGATGTTATTTTAGTGCCAGGAATGTCTGCCTTGTTTATTATGGACCCTACTTTGAAATTGGCATCGTTTGAAATTTGTGTGGAATTGGCCAAATTGCCATTTTCTGACCACTATTTTGGGTAGTTGAAATTGGTAAATAGGCGGTTTCTTGTACTCAATCGATAGAAGAAATGGAGTTCTAGCGAAATAGCTATAATTTTAGTAGACTGAAACATTGGAATTTGCTCAAAGTGGGCGAAATCGCTGATGCACAAATGTCATGGATACCGCTAAATTCACGAAAGCATAATTCCGTTAATTTTCGATCAAATTTCATAATTTTTGTGGCGTTATGATCGGAAAAAGATTCTCTATCATTTCATAAGAAAAAATAATTTTTTTTTTTAAATTGTTGGACCCTGAGAACGAGTTTCGGAGAGGGTCCTTGAACCCCCAAAGGGTTAAGAGCATCAAGAAATGGTTGGAAGAGACTAGAGTCATGAGGCCAAAGAGCAAAGATGTCATCTACATAGCGGAGCCAGAGTGAAGGACGTACATCAATAGTGGGAAGAACAGTCTCGAAGTATTCCATGTAAAGATTAGCAAGAACAGGAGATAAAGGAGAGCCCATAGCAACACCAAAGGTTTGAGAATAATATTTACCTTGAAAAGAAAAATAATTAGAGTCCACACAAAGGTGGATAAGATCAAGAAAGACATCAGTAGGTATAGGGAGATGAAGAAACCCTTCATTGGCCTTCTCTCTGAGAAAATTAAGGACATCATCCAGAGGGACATTAGTGAAGAGGGACTCAACATCAAGACTAAGCATCTTACAGGTCAGGAGAGGGCGAACCCGTTCAATGAAGTCTTGAGAGTGACGAAGGTGGGCAGGAGAAAAAGTACCAAGAAAGGAAGTGAGGGTTTTGGCTAGCCAAGAAGCAAGAGAATAAGAGACAGAACCTCTAGAAGATATGATGGGATGCAGAGGAATATCAGGTTTGTGAGTTTTGGGAAGGCCATAGAAATAGGGCAGAGAGGGACAGATGACACAAAAACGTTGAACAAGATTAAAGTCAGAAGGACAGAGGTCGGAGAGAGTCTTAAGTTTCTTGTTGAAAGTTCTCTTGATGCGATCAAGAGGGTTGGAAACAAGAAGAGTGTAGGTACGTGAGTCAGAGAGCAAGACATCGGCTTTATGGAGGTAATCCTCTCGATCAAGGATAACTACCGAATTACCTTTGTCAGAAGAGAGTATGACAATGTTAGCGTTGGATTTAAGAGAAGAAAGGGCAAGTTGATAGTGGTGCGGAAGGTGATGGTTCTTAGAAAACAGGCTATCAAGAGCAGGAAGGAGAGCGCCACGAAAAGTGGACAGCTCAGGAAGATTATTGTTACGAGAGCGAGACTGGCGAAAAGAATCAAAAGAGCTAATCATGTCAATACCAGCACGAGGGGTAGGTGAAGTGGCAAGGGAAAGACCAAAACCAAGCAGTTCAAGCTCATGTTGAGAGAGTGTAACAGAAGACAGATTAGTAACACAGTCGGTAAGGGAGAATTTGGACCAAGGACTATCTGAGATGAGACGTTGAAGTTTGTTCTGTAGTTTAGAAGAATGCATTTGTGAATACAGGCGAGCAATGTCAAAAGTGACGGTAGTGAGAAGGTTACAGAGATCTTGTGGAAGAGAAGCAAAGAGAGCATGTTGACGCTGACAGAGTAAAGAAGGCATCTTCAACCTGAGACTTAGTAGAAATAATGAGCTGTTGGAGTAGGAGACGGGCATGATCAGGAAAGGGAGTGCCCAGTGGGTTGGGTTTCAGGAAATGTGAGAAGGAAGGGGGTAGAACCTGCTCAGCAAGACAGTCACATAGAAAGCGAAGCTGATTCTTACGACGTCTGGCGGCAATAAGAGCAGCCTCATAAGAACGAAAGAGGGGTTCTTGTCCTTACCCTATGTGGGCTGCCAGCTGTATTGCAGTGCTCCTCTCTCCCAGAATATGACTGACTCCACTACTACTTCCCCTATTACTCCACCACTCTCTTGTGCCCTCCCCTGTCTGCTGCCTATATATACCCCTTCTTCCTGTTCTGTGTGTTAGTGTGACTTTGTAAATGGTCCAAGTCAGACCGAAACGTCGTCGTAAGCTCCTCTCTTCTATGTGCGGGTTGTGTGTGTATTTTACTCTTGAACACTGGCATAAATTGAACATTTCCACTATTTTGAGCTCAATTTCAAGGTACTTTAAGTCTGTAAACCATTCAAAATCATCTCTATTTCTGTAATATTTTTTTTATTCTATCAAATAAGACCACAAAAATGAGAATACAACCATAAATACCATACAAAAATACACCACAAAGTCACTGTTTTAAACCAAAAACACAGTCGCAGATTTTTTTCTCATTATGCATGGCGTTCTGCAGGATTTTTTTTTATACTGCGCACACCACTCAGACACATTCTCTCAGATGTAGGCCTACCAGCTATCTCCTGCAAGATTGGAAGCCGCTAGAATTTTGGCGTAGTACGTATTATGTTCTGAAGTGTACAAAGTCACTGCATAATGATATCTGCTCAAGGAATGGGGGCACCCAGAGTGAAGAAGGCATTACAAATGTTAAGTGATTAAACAGAAAAGTAAAGGATAACAACAAAAATATGTCTGTCATAAACTACAAACATGGTCTAATGCATTTAGTAAATTGCCTACCACTACTTGTTAATATTGTACAATCCTTTGCCATACCTCCTTGGACTTCATGACCACATCTGTAAGAGCATCATGAACCATCTTGGCCAGCTGGGGATCCTTGCGAGCCTCCTCTTTCATAAAATCAGAGTAGAGAACATTCGAGTTACCAAGCTTCTCACGTGCCTCAGGGTTCTCTATCTGCAGGGCCAATGCCAACCGTCGATTACGTTCTGCTGTCTGGCATTCCTCATTGCACGGTAATCTATCAGTTGCAAAAATTATTACTAAAGGTACACATTTAAGCTAATTTTTTTAAAATACAATCACTTACTTGAATGACAGAAGGAAACCCAAATGCAGATAAAGACATGAGAATAGCTGATATGTAAATATTGATCTCAGTCTGAAAGCCTCATCAGGAAACTGAAATCAACAGATCCACTGTTTTCCTGTCTTTGTCTACATGTGGGTTTCCTTCTAATAATGAGTGTTCATGGCACTTTTATGCTCCATTATTTACCAGAATATTACATGCAAGACAGTCATGCATTGTTATAAAACATAAAATTCCCAGTGTAAAAGTTTTACCTTAAAGAAAAAAAAAAATTAACACGAAGGAAAGTTACAAAAAGTGCCTTTATATAGGTAAAAAAGTATTAAGCTACTGCAGCATATACTATCCAGATTTTATTGTATGATAACAAAAAACAAAAATCAAGGTTCTGTTTATGTGAATACTATACATAGCAAATAATTACAATTTTTTAATCTTTAAGACCAGGAGAAACTTACCTTCTGAGTTTGTCAGGTCTTGCTGTAGCAGTAAACAAATCAGAAAGATCAACAGAACATCCATTATTCATATTTTGCATTTGGGAAGCCAACAGGGATGTGGCCAGTGTGCGATATTCCCGGTCATTTTCTGAGCACTGCAGAGTGGCCTTTCGATGTCCACATTCACAAAGAATCATTACCTGCACAAATGATTTTTATAATTACATAAAAAATTAAACTAAACTTTCCTTTAAAAGCAAGGTTGGTAAAAAATGTTCAGCATTTATCGTACATACTCTTATCCATTATTCTTATACAGTGGTACCCCGGATTTCGTCAATAATTCGTTCCAGAAGGCTGTTCGAGTGCTGTTACCGAACGAATTTGTTCCCATAAGGATGAATGTAAATTGGATTAGTCCGTTTCAGACCCCCAAAAATACACTTACAAAAGCACTTACAAAAATACACTTACATAATTGTTCGAGTTGGGAGCTGTACGAAATCCGGAGTACCACTGTAACTTACCTATTGAAGTTTGTGTAGAATAAGCTCTAGCTCTTGGTCCTGCATCTTAACTTTTCATCAACTAACATGAATCAGCAGTTAACCCTATTTTTGAGCCTCTGTATGCTCTCCTTCCACTGTGTTACTCTTCAGTTCATAACAATTATTTACCACATTGTGGTTGCAGGGGTCGAGACTCAGCTCCTGGCCCCGACCACGGACCTCTGGGTTATGGGCCTAGCACGTGTGTGTGAAGTTACATGTGTGCTGCAGTTTTCAACGGAACACTGCAAATGTTTCTGAAGTGTTTAGTACCCCAATAATGGAAAACAAAGCAAAATAGGCAGAGAGAAAGCTTAAGACTGTGTTTTTTTTTTTTTAACACACTGACCATCTTCTACTGGGTTAGGGTGACCCTGAAAAAGAAGAAACACTGTCTTGCCAGAGGTGCACTGACATTACAGCTCAGATGCCCCTCCAAACTACAAAAACCCCACCTCTCCTTCAGAGTGCAGGCACTGTACTTCTCACCTCCAGGATTTAGGCTGGCTAACCATTTTCTTTGAATTCCTTCATAAATTTTATCTTGCTCGCACTCCAACAGCATGTCAAGTCATAAAAACCACTTGCCTCCACACACTCCTATCTCACACTCTCGCACACGATTGTTGGATGTCCAACCTCCTCGCATACAAAAACCTCTTTCACTCCTCTCTCGAACCTTTCCTAGGATGACCCCTACACTGCCCTCCCTCCACTACAGATTTATTCATCCTCCCAGTTATACTATAGTATTCACACCACACATTGCTCTCAGACACAACATCTCCACTGCCTCTTCGCTGCAACATTCACAACCCATGCTTCACACCCATATAAGAGTGTTGGTACCACTAAACTCTGATACATTCCTCTGTTCACCTTCAAGGATAACGTTCTTTGTCTCCACAGATTCCTCAATGAACCACCCACTTATTTTCCTTCTTCAATTCTATAGTTCACCTCATCTTTCAGCAAGTCTACTCCCAAATACCTGAACACATTCACTTCCCCCATACTCCCTCCTTCCAATCTGATATCCAGTTTTTCATTACCTTCAATGTGTATCACTGAGGAAGAAATAAAGAAGCACTGTAGTGGATTTTTATAAACCACATAACACTGCATTGTAAGTAATAAGAGCAGACTTTTAGTAAACTACAAATTATGTATATGCAGATGAGCACCATAGGGCTGCCTTATGCCACCTATCAGGAATTCCCTGGTGCACCACTGCCAAACATAGAAATCCATGACAAGTTATTTTTAGCACAATTTATTAATAGGATATATCAAAGACCAGGAGGAAAATGTCATATAAAGAAGTGATAGCAAGAATAGTGTAATGGTGAGAAAGAACCAATTTGCCTTGCATGATTGATGGTGCACATTACACTGCTACACCATTCACCAAATCCACCTGCCACCCACTACCAAATTCACTCACCACCAGCAACCACCACCAAATTCACCCAACATCACCAACTAGTATCATACCATACCACCCACCCACACTTTCCCTTCACACCTACCACTATCACAGACTACATTAAACCCATAAGAATTATGGAAAACCAGGAAAACTGTCCACAGTGTGACAGTTACATAATCTATCATGGTGTATATTGTCAGACATGCAGAACTGGGATACACCAAGTGCATTGGTCAGTCTAATGGAGACATTAGGAATTAAATATAATATCGCTATCTTTTGGATATGTAAGAAAGATTAAGGATTAAAGATTGCATCCCTATATCAAACAAGGAGCCATTCATGTCTGGCTTGCTTGATCGTGCAAACACCTGTCAGAGACCATGATCCATCTGGTACATGCCACTAGTGGAAACGATAACAGAAATGACACCACTGCAGAAATCCTTGATGACACCATGCATATCCTGGCTTCCAGTATTGAAACTGGGGCTGATACCAGTGACCATGGTGGGTCTGGAGCTGATACTGGTGCACTACCATCACCAGTACTGGTGATGGTTGTGTGGATAGTTGTAGTGAAGCTGATGGTAGCACTGAGTCATCACTGAAGCTGCCAATGCTGGTTTTGACTCTAGTGCAGATCATTAAATGACACCAGTTGGGAACTCAGAGAACCAAAATCACAGCTAATGGAAACCTGAAACATGCAAATTCTATTCTTGGGACATTTAATTATGGGAGCTTGCATATACAGTGGACCCCCGGTTTACGTAATTAATTTGTTCCAGAATGCTGTTCAAGTGCTGTTACCGAACGAATTTGTTCCCATAAGGAATAATGTAAATTAGATTAGTCCTTTTAGACCCCCAAAAATACACTTACAAAAATACACTTACATAATTGTTCGAGTTTGGAGCAGTACGTAAACCGGGGGTCCAATGTACAACCATCTGAAGCCCTCTTTAATAAAGTCACATACCACTCCAGGTCCTGCAAGCTCTTTCATCCAAAGATGTGCTGCAGTTCAACAAATGAGGGACAGGGCTATGAATCAAATTGATTGGCCTTCCACAAGAAGGGTACGAGGCATATAATGCCCTAAGAATGCCAATGGTACCAACACGCTTATATGAGCGTGAAGCATGGGTTGTGAATGCTGCAGTGAGGAGGAGGCTGGAGGCAATGGACATGTATGTGAAGGCAATGTGAGGCATGAATATCATGCAGAGAGATCGTAGTTTGGAGATTAGGTGCTGGGTTACGAAAATATTAGCCAGAGGGCTGAGAAGGGGCTATGGAGGTGGTTTTGACATTTAGAGAGGATAGAGCAAAATAAGATGACTTGGAGGTTGTGTAAATCTGTAGTGGAGGGAAGGAGAGGTAGTTCTAGGAGATGTTAGAGGGAGGGGGAAGGGATGTAAAGGAAGTTTTGTATGTGAGGAGTTGGACATCCACCAAGCATGTGTGAGCTTGTTAGATAGGAGTGGAGGCAATAAGTGATTTTAATGACTTGACATGCTGTTGGAGTGAGCAAGGTAACATTTATGAAGGCATTTAGGGAAACTAGTTAGCTAGACTTGAGTCCTGGTGGTGGAAAGCACTGTGCTGGCACTCTGAAGGAGGGGTCTGGATACTGCAACTTTGGAGGGGCATCTGAGCTGTAGTATATGTACCTTTGAAGAGTTTTGAGAGTTTCACTACTCTCAGAGCCCCGCCATGGGCCAGGCTCGTCTGGTGCTTGCCTGGTCAACCAGGCTGGTGCTGCTGGAGGCCCGCTGCCCCACATATCCATCACAGCCTGGTTGATCTGGCGCCTAGTGAAGATACTTTTCCAGTTTCCTCTTGAAGGCTTCTACACTTGTTCTAGCCGTGTTTCTGATATTTTCTGCAAGATGTTGAATAGTCTGGGACCCCAAATGTTGATACAGTGTTCCCTTATTGTTTCCACCACACCCTTGCTCCTCACTGGGTTTATTTTGCATGTCCTCCCATATCTCTCACTCCAGTATGTTGTTATTCCAGTGTGCAGATTTGTGACCAGGCCCTCGAGTACTTTCCAGGTAGTATTTATTATCATGTACGTACAGTGGACCCTCGGTTAACGAAAAAACTTCATCCCAGAAGCCTGCTCAAGTGCCATTACCGAACGAATTTACTTCCTTAAGAAATAATGTCACGTAGGTTAGTCTATTTCAGACCCCCAAAAATACACTTCCACATACACTTACAATATTATACTTACATAATTGTACGATTTCCGGGGTATTCGTTAACCGAGGGTCCACTGTATCTCTCTCTCCTCCACTTCAATGAGTACATGTTCAAGACTTGAAGGTGTTCCCAGTAATTTAGGTGCTTTACTGGCTCAATTTAAGCCATAAACGATCTCTGTATTTGCTCCAGCTCTGCTATTTCTCCTGTTTTGAACGGGGCTGTCAGCACTGAACAATATTCTAGCGATTTGAAGAGTGTCGCCATCGGCATTATTTTCCTTGTTTTGAAAGTTCGCAATACCCACCCTGTCATCTTCCTGGCTGTCATGATCTTTGTCTTATTATGGTGTTATAGCATAAAAATAAAAAAAATAGGGTCAGTACTTACCGAGATATGAGGCCGCGAAGTTGGCACTTGACGATCACCTGACGGCAACATGGAGCTCTGCCACTTGCAGAAAATCTACATATTTACCGTTTTCTTCCATTTTTTTTTTTAATATTCTAGGTTTTTATTATATGATATCTATATCTTGTAGTTAATCTTTTGATTTCAATGCCAATTGTTGTTTATACACCAATATTATGTAAGAAATTATTATCATACTGACAAAAACACACATGTACACACTGATAGGTGATTTTCTACACCTTGCTGAATCACATTCTATTATCTACAACTATATACAAGTATTTACATGTTCCACTTATGTTTCTAGAAGTCCACAATTGTATGATACTCCATGAAGCATGGATTCATACAGAGTGCCACCCCACACTGGTGACATATGAATCGTGTGTCCTTCCGCTGTTGGGGTCGCTTTGTGGTGGTAGCACACACAACACACTTTTTTTGGGAATGCTTCTTCTTTGGGGTAGGTGGTATTGGTACCAGGTAGTGACAGTTAGGGATGATTCAGTGTGGGACTTCCTCCAATGGCTGTGGCTGGTTGTGGTTGGGGGACATGTCGCTGAGGGGCTGGTATAGGTGTTGTACAATACTTTCTTGCTATCTGTTTCATGACATTCAGGGAGAATTCTGCAAAACGTTGTCGTTGTCCAGTCTTTATTTCGTACATATTGAATGCATTGAGCATTGCAATATCTACAAGGTAGAAAAACACTTTTATATACCACTTGCGACTTCTACGCACACAGTCAACAAACCCTATCATCATGTCACACTTGTCAACTAGTCGCATATTGTTCGTATAGTCAACAACAGCAGCTGGCTTTACAATACGTTCATTGGTGTCCCTGTTCACTTTGTCTGTTTGTACCATCTCGTTTCTATGGATGGTTGACAGCAATGTCATGCCACATCAGTGCCATGATGTCATTGGCATGAAATGCTTGCACTGCACCATCAGCACTGCCTCCAATGAACCTTGGCATATGTTTTCTATTTCGTCTCACTGTTCCACATATATCAGTATTGTTCACACGTAGGAAATCAGCAAGCATAGGGCTTGTATACCAGTTGTCTGTGTACAATGTATGACCTTTGCCAAGGTATGGCTCCCTCATTTTGTGAACAACATCACTGGAAATGCCCAACATCCGCCTGGTATCATCGAGTGTGTTTTTCCCGGTGTATACAATGACATCCAACACAAGACCAGTCTCACAGTCACACATAACAAAAAGTTTTACACCAAAGCGATTACGTTTGCTTGGTATATATTGTAATAATATTGGTAGAATTACCAACAATATGTTAAGTAAAAGGACACAAATGCAACTAATGTGACATTTTATTGTGGCAACGTTTCGCTCTCCAGGAGCTTTTTCAAGCGGCTTGAAAAAGCTCCTGGAGAGCGAAACGTTGCCACAATAAAATGTCACATTAGTTGCATTTGTGTCCTTTTACTTGGTATATATTGCTTGAATGACAGGCGTCCCTTGAACAGAATCAAGGACTCGTCGACAACAATGTTCTTGAAGGGATAAAAATAGGCACTGAATTTCTGCTTCAGATACATAAACACTTCCCTTATCTTGTATAGAAGGTCATTTCTGTTTTGCCTATTCCTGTCTGAGAAATGCAACATTCGTAGCAACAGAGTGAATCTGTTGCAGGGAAGGAGGTCACGGAAGACAGGAGTACTGATAAAGTAGTCTGTGGACCAGTAATGTGGTATAGTGTGTTTATATGTATGTGGCATAAGCATCACAGTGCCAAGGAATAAATACATTTCAGCCACAGTTGTATCTTTCCATCTGCGCAGCTGTGACGATTCTGAAACCTGTGTGTTGTCCATGATATAGCGGTAATAATTGTTCGTCTGGGTCACTATCAAGTTCATTATAGGCTTGTCAAAGTACAACTAGAAAAGTCTAACTCTGTAGACTCATTCGTTATGGGACATTCTGGCAGGATGCCACTTCCACTCACATCACAATCAAAAGGCTGTGGCACGAATACACTTTGTGTCCAGTTCCACTCACGGTCACATGGTGCAGGGTGGACCTGTGGCATGGGGCGTGGGGGAGCAGGAGGGGGGACAGGAGTGGAGGCAGCACATGGTTGAGGGGGTGCCGGGCTGTCCTTTGTCTGTCCACCCACCGCGCCATGTGGTCCAGGCACCGTGCCACCCAACACTACCTCCTCCTCCTCCATCCCAGCATATTCACCTTCATGATCACTTTCACTATCAGTCGCCGGGGTTTTAGATCGTGACCTGCCACAACCCTTGGGGACTGCATATGGCACACTACCAGAACGTAGGCAACGACGCCTAAAAATACGCTTTACTGGTGAATAATGAAAATCACTATCAATAGACGAATCACCTATTGGCATAAAATCAATCTCATCATCACTCACATCATTTTCACTATCACTAACACAGCGGGAAAATGATAGTTTCCTCTTTCGTAGTTGCCTTTGGGTAACACTGGCCACTCCAGAGGTGCTTGGCCCAGGGTCTTGTGTGGCCACACTGGCCACCCCAGAAGTGCTTGGCTGAGGGTATGGTGTGGCCACACTGGCCACCCCAGAAGTGCTTGGCTGAGGGTATGGTGGCCACACTGGCCACCCCAGAAGTGCTTGGCTGAGGGTCATCTGGGTTATCGTCGATATTTTCACTAATTCCTTGATCATTAGTGGCCACATCGGTGTCAAATTCACTAAACTCACGTTCTGTAACACTTTCCTCGAATAAGAGAGTGTTAATACGACGAGGCGTGAGTGAATCACGAGGATGTGCCATGATGTTGACCCAAGATGGAGCTGAATGTAACTGGTGCTACCATGCGATACCCAGGCGTCGCCGATTTTTTTCATACAGCGCACACTGAGTGCGCAGACCCATTCTCTCATGTCTAGGCCGCTCAAGCCTATTGCGCCAAATTTGAAGCCAGGAAAAATAAAACGTATATATACGTTTGGACAGTTAATGGGTTAAAAGAAAGGTCAGCTGACATAATTATTCCCAGGTCTTTTACGTGTTCCTTTCATATCCGCACGCCTCTGGTAAGACAGTGATGGAGCAAGTGGTGGTGAAAGTTTCTTCTTTTTCAGGTTATCTTACCTAGGTGGGAGATGGCTGGTCTGTTAAAAATGAAAAAATGCAAATCTGAACATGCAATCTATAGTCAAACAACTAACAGATTTCTTAGTGCCAGGAAGCAGAAAAGAATGGAGAGAAATGCTACGAATGTATCATCACTTAGGAGCTGTGCTGAACTGAAATCAAATGCAGTGGCTGACTCATCAGGGCCACAGATAATCCAACCAAGCCCCCAGCACAGAAAATAGCAATGTACAGCCTCTCCTCACTTAGCGACATACTCGTTTACCGACGACTCTGACTTACGACAGGCTCTCTGACCAGTATGCATACCTAAATAATGTATATTAGAGCTGATTTCCTCTATTCTGTTTATTACATTTTTTTTTTTTTGCAACAAGTCAGCCGTCTCCCACCGAGGCAATATACAGTACACTAATGTATAAACATTAAAAAATATACCAGAAATGTTATAAATGGTGCAAAGGTGACATTAAAACAATATCTAAGATAGCTGACACAAACCCACAACCTTTATAGTATGCTCCTCACTTAGCGACGAATTCGTTTACCGACGTGGTCTTAGGAACGGAACTCCGTCGTTAAGTGAGGAGAGTCTGTACAGTATCATCTCGTGTTTACAATTGTGCAAGGCCTCAAACAAGAAAAACAAAATATTTGTTAGTGGTCTTTTCAGAGTCAAATGAAATGTCTGCAGCTTTCACTCGGCTTACATAAAAGACTATTTTCATAAGGAATTGTGGATTCCTGGGTATAACTTATTTAGAAGTGACTGGAAAAACGGGCAACAAGGGAGGAGGGAATGGTTTGGTCCTCTATGTTAAAGAGCAACTCATATGCACCAAGTTACTGAAACCACAAATGATGTACGTATGTAGTTGAAGTTTTAGCAGTCAAAATTGAAAACCAGAACATAGTTGCTGTGCTTGTCTATAAACCACTGGATATAACTTCTCAGCAGTTCAAGGATCTGTTATTGGAGATCGACCACTGTCTTGAAAATGTACCAAACTTGGCCCCAAAAATCATGTTGCTTGGTTTAAGACATATTAACCTTTTCAGGGTTGGTCCCATTGTATCACAGCTTTGAAGCCAGTGATGGTCCTGTAGTATAACGCCATGAGCTCAGCTCACTCAGATAAGCTGTGACTGGTAAATTTGGGCCTAGATATGAGAGAATAGGTCTATGTGGTAAGTGTGCACCATATAAGAAAAACACTGCAGCACAAGGTGCATAACGAAAGGAAAAAACTGCAATCATATTTTTGGTGCGGTGTGCTTTTGTAGGGTTTTTATGGTTGTATTTTCGGTTTCTTAACGTCATATGATAGAATGGAAGATATGTTACAGCAAAAGAGATAATTTTGATTGGTTTCAGGACTGAAACTACATTGAAATTGAGCTCATATTAGCTGAAATGTTCGATTTTTGCAGATACTCCCAAATACGTACACAAATAGTGTCACTCGTCTAATACGCGTCCAACTGGCTGGTTTAATACGTGGTCATGAATGGGTTGACATTATTTATACAATTATTACAATAATGCAGTAGTCCACATAACAGTAAATCTTCTATTTTTTGTGTGAATAAAAATTCAAAATGGAAAGCAAGCATAATACATATAAGAGGGGCCTGGAGATGTGACTAATCAACAGAGAAAATGTTATTTTAGTGCCAGGAATGTCTGAATTGTTTATTTTTTATCCTTTTTTGATATTGGCATTTCATGAAATTTCTGTGAAATTGGCCAAATTACCAATTTCTGATCACTTTATTGGGTAGTTGAAATATGTAAATGGGTGGTTTCTTGTATTCAATTGATAGAAGGAATACTAGCAAAATAGCTATGAGTTTGGTCGACTGGAACAATGGAATTGGCCAAAAATAGGGAGCAAATTGGGTGAAAGTGCAGATGCATAAATATTGCTGAGACTGCTAACTTTGCGAGAGCATAATTCCATAAGTTTTCCACCAAATTTCGTAATTTTGATTTCATTACCTTTACAAAAAGATTCTCTATAATTTCATAAGATAAAATAAAATTCTTTTTTTTTTTTTTTAAATCTTTAACCCTGAGAGCAAGCTTGAGAACAGGGGTCTTGACCCTGAAAGGGTTAAATATAATAAAGTAACAAGGACTAAAATTGCAATTAGTTCCTGGAGCTAGTTACGAGCCTCACACAACAGAATTATTAAACCTCTGCAATAAATTCACATTAACCCTTTGACTGTTTCGGTCGTATATATACATCTTACGAGCCAATGTGTTTGACGTATATACAGTGGTACCTCGAGTTACGATGGTTCCCAAAATCGCCCTTTTATGTAAGTTTATTTTTTTAAATGCTTTTGTAGGTATATTTTTTTGGGGGTGTAAAAGGACTAGTCTATTTTACATTATTCCTTATGGGGATAAATTCGTTTGGTAATGGCACTTGAACAGCATTCTCAAACGAAAAAATATCGTAACTCGAGGTACCACTGTATACTCAAAAATTCTAGCGGCTTCAAATCAAGCGGGAGAAAGCTGGTAGGCCCACATGTGAGAGAATGGGTCTGTGGTCAGTGTGCACAGTATAAAAAAATCCTGCAGCATGCAGTGCATGAGAAAAAAAACCTGACCGTGTTTTTGGATTAAAACGCCAAATTTGAGGTGTATTTTCGCATAGTATTTATGGTTGTATTCTCGTTTTCTTGGTCTCATTTGATAGAATGGAAGACATATTATAGAAATAGAGATGATTTTGATTGGTTTCACTATGAAACGGACCTTGAAATGGAGCTTAAAGTAGCGGAAATGTTCAATTTTTGCCGATGTTCAAGAATAAACAAATGACATCATTGTCCAATAAATGTCCAACTAGCCATTCTAATATGCAGTTACGAATGGGTTGACATTATTTATACAATTATTACAATAATGCAGCAGTCTGCATAACAATAAAATCTTCTCTTTTTTGTGTGAATAAAAATTCAAAATAGAAAGCAAGAGTAATATAAGAGAGGCCTGGAGACATGACCGATGAACAGAGAAAATGTTATTTTAGTGCCATAAATGTCTGCATTGTTCATTCTGGCCCTATTTTGAAATTGACATATTCTTTAATTTGAGTGAAATTGGCCAAATTGCCAAATTCTGACCACTTTATTGGGTAGTTGAAATCGGTAAATGGGCGGTTTCTTGTACTCAATCGATAGAACAAATGAAGTTCTAAAGAAATAGCTATGAGTTTGGTCGACTGGAACAATGGAATTGGCCGAAAATAGGGCTCAAAGTGGGCAAAATCGCTGATGCATAAATATAGCCAAGATCGTTAACTTCGCAAGAGCGTAATTCCATAAGTTTTCAATCAAATTTCGTACTTTTGGTGTCATTAGCATCGGGAAAAGATTCTCTATCATTTCACAGGAAAAAATATTTTTTTTTTCCCAAATATTTTGCGACACTAGGATTGGGGGTTGCGACAGTCAAAGGGTTAATAAAGGTAGGCTTAGACCTTAATATTGGTGAATATTAGGTTATATTAGATAAGGTGAACTAGCAACCCCATGCTTGAATGGAGGCAGGAGAGGGTCAGACAGACACCAGCACTCGGGGGTCCACTGTACAGTGGACCCTCGGTTTTGGTTCACCTCCAAACTCGAACAATTATGTAAATGTATTTTTGTAAGAGCTTTTGTAAGTGTATTTTTGGGGTTCTGAAACGACCAATCTAATTTAAATTTGTCCTTATGGGAACAAATTCGTTCGGTAATGGCATTCAAACAGCATTCTGGAAAGAATTTTCAACGAAAACCGAGGATCCACTGTATATCCACTCATTGTATGCAACACAATAACCACACAAATATTATCATTATATTGTTTACAAAGCTTGTATACACAAACCAACAATTAAAAAAGTTGTTTATTACTATTGTTCTACAATATATATACATACACATATAGAGTCACTGAACATGTTCCTAGAAGTGCTGCAGCTTGTGGGACTTATTGAAACATGGTGTTATGCACAGTGCTGTTTTCCACTCCTCACACATAAAACGAGTATCTCTGCATTTTTGTGGGTGGGTTGTTGTGGCTGTGGTTGTGCAGGTTGTTGTGGTGTGTGGGTTGTTAAATGTGGCCTTTGTTGTGGATGTGCTGAGACAGCGGCATGGCTACCAGCCTGGGGTGCTGCTGATGCTAAATGATGCATGACACCACCACCACCACCTGCTGTCGCATGTATATTATCCATCACAACTGTAACATTACCCATTACCCATACCGTCTTCCCCACCAACCATGCTATCTCCCCCACCAATCATGCTGCCTTCCCCACCAACCATGCTGCCTTCCCCACCACCCACATGGAAATAAGTCACTTTGTCTGTCTTTTTTGGGTTATCCTAGGTTCTCTACACATATGCTGCTATGTATGATAATCTATGTATAACTGTATTTGTGTATACAGTGGTCCCTCGGTTTTCGTGCATCTCCAAACTCGAACATTTATGTAAATGTATTTTCGTAAGTGCTGTTGCAAGTGTATTTTTGGGGGTCTGAAATAGACTAACCTACGTGACATTATTTCTTAAGGAAGTAAATTCGTTTGGTAATGGCACTTGAACAGCATTCTGGAACGAATTTTCGGCGAAAACCGAGGGACCACTGTACAGTGGACCCCCAAGTAACTAAAAACTTCATTCCAGAAGCCTGCTCAAGTGCCATTACCGAACGAATTTACTCCCTTAAGGAATAATGTCATGTAGGTTAGTCTATTTCAGGCCCCAAAAATACACTTCCACAAGCACTTACAATATTATACTTACATAACTGTACGATTTCCGGGGTGTTCGTTACTCGGGGGACCACTGTACTTGAATAAACTTACTTATTCTTTGAGACATGGGAAAATATGATTTTCCTCTTTCGCTATGGTACAACTGAACATAAACGAGACGGTCCAGCACCAGAGGTGGAAGGTTGATGGTTGTCTGGGTTTTCAGCAATATTTCTGGTATCCTGGGCATTGCTTTCGGTCACAAACTCCTCAAAACCATGAAATTCATCTTCACTGACACTTCCATCCGTGTTAGAACTATCACTTGGGAAGGAAAGAGTCCCAATTCGCCGGGGAGTGATGTATTCCTTACCGTTAGGCATGGTGAACAAGGCGTGCTGAACTGGCACTCCCACAATGCACTGCGGCCTCCCCGATTTTTTTTTACTGCACATACTGAGCACACAGACCCATTCTCTCACATGTAGGCCTACCAGCTTTCTCCCACCAGATTTGAAGGTGCTAGAATTTTGGCGTAGTATTATGGGACCAACTCTGGCTTGCAAGCCATAATATCATGGGACCAACAGTGAAAGGGTTAAATCAGGTACTTGCCAACTGGGCCAGGAGCTGGACTATGTGCAGCCAGCAGTAATATTATGGTAGAAGATTATGTACGTGTTTGGTAGCGGGGATCAATGATAAGGCTTTGGAGGCTTCTTACTTTATTTGGGTTCGTGGTACACAGACAGTGTGTTTAAGTGCCCAGGCCAGGAGGGCCATGCCCAGTAGAGAGTGATGGAGTAGACCTTGTTGACTGAGTGAACTCAGCTGCCTGAATGAGGTAGGGTAAGCATGGTGCGGGCTGAGCTGGGTAGGCCTATATATAGGTGGCAGCACCAGCATGGCACGAAATATGAACCCATCTGGGGATACAGTAACAGCCTGGCTGATCATGCTTTGATACACAGGTCTGTGACCTGGTTGATCATGCCTTGATCCACAGATGTGACCTAGCTGGTAGAGCACTGACCATCAGAAGCATCCATCAGATATCCTTCTAATATCTAATATCATCATATCTAATATCATATAATAATTTTAACAGTATAATATCATCATATTGTAATTTGAAAACAAATTTTAACTAGAATAAACTCAATAAATTTCTCTATTATTATGTACATAGTCTTTAAGTTACTAGATTAAGCTGCCCCTAATGCCATGGCATGTCAGTGGCTCTCCTTGCACTCAATTTATATTGTAACTACCAATACCTATGTAATCTGCAATGAAATAAAATTTACTTTACTTTACTAGATAACCTGTGAATCATTAGGGCAAGTAAATTCCAACAATTCCTCTTGTTCTTGTTGCATCCCAAGTACAGTGGTACCTCTACTTACGAGCAGCTCCCAACTCGAACAATTATGTAAGTGTATTTTTGTAGGTGCTTTTGTAAGTGTATTTTTGGGGGTCTGAAATGGATTAATCTAATTTTCATTATTTCTTATGGGAAAAAATTCCTTCGGTATCGGCACTTGAATAGCCATCTGGAACGAATTAAGCTCGTAATTCAAGGTACGTACTACTGTACAGAGGCCATCCTTGTCTAATAAGGAATTTTATATTCACATATCAAATGGTATGTCTTCATAAAAACCAAGAGAAGCATTGTTTAGCCTAAAAAAAATTCTTTACTTCAAACTTAAGAAAAAAAAAATTATTTTTTGCTTATGGAATAGAAGAGAATCTTTTTCTGAAGGTAATTAAACAAAAAGTACAGTGGACCACGGTTTTCGTGATTTTTTCGTTCCAGAATGCTGTTCAAGTGCCATTACCAAATGAATCTATTCCCATAAGGAATAATGTAAATTAGACTAGTCCTTTTAGACCCCCAAAAATATCCTTACAAAAGCACTTACAAAAATACACTTACATAATTGTTCGAGTTTGGAGCATCACGGACACCAGGGTCCACTGTATTTAATTTGATCAAAATTGACGAAATTACACTCGTGAATTTTGCTGTGTCAGCGATGTTTATGCATCGGCGGTTTCGTCCACTCTGAATCCTATTTTCAGCCAATTACACTGTTCCATTAGACCAAATTCTTTGCTAATTCGCTAGTATGTGTTCCATTTTATCTATCGAGCACAAGAAATTGCCCAATCAACTATTTCAACTACCTAATAAAGTGATCAGAAATTGGTAATTTTGCCAATTTCACACAAAGTTCAAAATATTCCAATTTCAAAATAGGGTCCAGAATAAACAATGCAGGCATTCCTGGCACTAAAGTAACATTTCCTCTGTTTTATTAGCAACATTTCCAGGCTTTACAGATGAATTCCATTTTGTTTTTTAATTCACAAAGAATTTTTACTCACACCAAAAACTAGAAGATTTATTGTCATGCAATACTGCAATAATTGTATAAATAATATCAACGCATTTGTGAACGCACATTAGACCCACCAGCTGATGTGTATTGGATGCATGATGTGATTTGTTTACTCTTGAACATCGGCAAAAATCGAACATTTCCTCTACTTTGAGCTCAATTTCAAGCTATTTTCAGTATTAAAAACAATAAAAAAAAAAAAAAATCTGTATTTCTGTAATATATCCTCCATTCTATAAAATGAGACTTAAGAAACCACGAATACAACTGTAAAAACCATATGAAAATACACTTCAAAGTGACTGCTTTAATCCAAAAACACTGTCTCAGTTTTTTTTCTCATTATGCAGTGTGCTGCAGGATTTGTTTTACATCTGGACTAACACAATATCTCCTCTAAAATCAGGCATAATCACAGAAAACACCACAGACCACTACCCTACCATTCTCATAACTAACCTAGGCATTCTGCCCCAAGAAATTGCAAAAGTTACCTTCAGACTACATAATGAGTCTGCTGTTAATAATTTTATATCAGCTATGACGAACATTGACTGGCTTAATGAATTGGAAACACATTCAGATACTAATGAATGCATCAAGAACTTTCTTAAAAAAACATAACCTCTATAACAGACATTGCCCGAAAAAAACTAAACAGATCACAGCTAAGAGACTTAACAATCCCTGGCTAACACCCAGCATCCTTAAATCCATAAATAAGAGGCACCAATATGAAAAACAATATAGAAGGGGTCTAATAACCAGAGAACAATCCAAACGCTACTCATCAATCCTTACTAGCCTGATAAGAAGGTCCAAAAATTGTATTATGAGAACAGACTCCAGACCGTAAAAGGTGATATGAAAAAACATGGAAAACCCTATCTACAATTCTAGGAAATAAAAAGATATCCACGAACAATACCATCAAATTATCAAAAACAGACGAACCCCTACTCTCACCAACTGAGACAGCAAACAGACTTAATGTTTTCTTCTCCACCATAGGAAAGAATCTAGCGAGTAGGATCCCAAGCTCGAACACTCGTCCAACAGACTACCTCACCAACACCTACCCAGATACACTATTCCTAGCTCCTACCAACTCAATTGAAGTCTCACTCATAATCAACACCCTTAAAAACAAAGCAGGAGACATAAACAGCTTACCACCCTTTATGTACAAAAAGCTACACATGTACTGTCACCAATTATAGCAGCATTATTCAATAAATCCATTGAATCTTCAACCTTTCCATCAATTCTCAAAATAGCTAGGGTCACCCCGATCCACAAAGGAGGTGACCAAACTGACTTGAACAATTATAGACCAATCTCAAATTTACCACTGCTTTCTAAAATCTTCGAAAAATTAATTCATAAACAGATCTATTCCTACCTCGTCTCACACAATGTACTAAACCCCTGTCAATTTGGATTCAGGACCAACAAGAGCACAAACGATGCTATAACACGCATGGGGCTCTACATCAATAACTCATCTCAGACCACTAATAACACAACAAAAGGCAGCAGTTAGAATGATAACAAATTCTCACTCCAGGCAACATACTCCACCAATATTCAAAACCTAAACTTACTCACCATACAAGACATCCATACTTTTTACTGTGCCTATTACATACATAGAACACTCTATGCAGATATTAACCCACCACTCAAACTTCTCCTTACTAATTTTAACAGGACACATGACCATAACACTAGACACAGATCACTCCTCGATGTTCCCCGTGTCCACCTAACACTGTGTAAAAACTCAATGCACATAAAGGGCACGAAAATTTGGAATTCATTACCTGTCATTGCCAAAGAAACCCTACCTGTACCCCAATTCAAAACGATGCTAAAAACCACCTTCTCACCCAAAGATAATTGCTCCATATCAACCATTCCCAGCAAAGTAGAATAATCACTTAACGTAAAACCTGACTTTAAAGTCAATGTAATGTATGAATGAACGATTGAATGAATGAATGTAAAACCTGCTATGAATAATACTTACTTAGCTAATTATTCCCAACACTTATATTATAATGACCACGTAAACTAACTGCAATGCAATTGTTTTAAATTGTTTTAAATTGTTATCTCACTCAATTAGTTGCATTGCTGCAATAAATTGCTACAATTAATTGATATGTTCAACTTATATTCAAACTTTAAAACTTAGATAAGCCACTTTACTTATTTTATAAATTATCAACCATAACTTTTATTATTTTATTATTACTATTGCTTTAATTTGTTTAATCTGATTTAATTAATTTTATAATGAAGACAAAAGTACAAAACTATGTTCAAATTTCATAGCTTAAATACTCACCTTTACTCATTGTATACTATCTACAATAATTCTTACAATCTAGTTTTAAGTTAATTTTAAGTCTGCCCAAAATGCCCTGCATACTAGGGGCTTTTGGCATGTACACCTCATGTAATCTCAATAACCAAATGTAATTCTTTGTATCATGTCCAAATAAAAATTATTATTATTATTATTATTAACACATCGGCCGATTCCCACCAAGGCAGGGTGGCCCGAAAAAGAAAAACTTTCATCATCATTCACTCCATCACTGTCTTGCCAGAAGGGTGCTTTACACTACAGTTATAAAACTGCAACATTAACACCCCTCCTTCAGAGTGCCGGCACTGTACTTCCCATCTCCAGAACTCAAGTCCGGCGTGCCGGTTTCCCTGAGTCCCTTCATAAATGTTACTTTGCTCACACTCCAACAGCACGTCAAGTATTAAAAACCATATGCCTCCATTCACTCCTATCAAATACGCTCACACATGCTTGCTGGAGTCCAAGCCCTCGCACACAAAACTTCCTTTACCCCTCCCTCCAACCTTTCCTAGGCCGACCCCTACCCCGCCTTCCCTCCACTACAGATTTATACACTCTCGAAGTCACTCTGTCTCGTTCCATTCTCTCTACATGTCCAAACCACCTCAACAACCCCTCCTCAGCTCTCTGGACAATCGTTTTGGTAATCCGCACCTCCTCCTAATTTCCAAACTCCAATTCTCTGCATTATATTCACACCACACATTGACCTCAGACATGACATCTCCACTGCCTCCAGCCTTCTCCTCGTTGCAAGCATTCTCACCCATGCTTCACACCCATATAAGAGCGTTGGTATAACTATACTCTCATACATTCCCTCTTTACTTCCATGGACAAGGTTCTTTGTCTCCACAGACTCGAAGTGCTCCACTCACCCTTTTCCCCTCATCAATTCTATGATTCACCTCATCCTTCATAGACCCATCCGCCGACATGTCCACTCCCAAATATCTGAATACATTCACCTCCTCCATACTCTCTCCCTCCAATCTGATATCCAATCTTTCGTCACCTATTCTTTTGTTATCCTCATCACCTTACTCTTTCCTATATTCACTTTCAATTTTCTTCTTTTACACACCTACCAAATTCATCCACCAACCTCTGCAGCTTCTCTTCAGAATCTCCCAAAAGCACAGTGTCATCAGCAAAAAGCAACTGTGACAACTCCCACTTTGTATTTGCTTCTTTATCTTTTAGCCCAACACCTCTTGCCAAGACCCTCGCATTCACTTCTCTTACAACCCCATCTATAAATATATTGAACAACCACGGTGACATCACACATCCTTGTCTAAGGCCCACTTTTACTGGGAAATAGTCCCCTTCCCTCCTACACACTCTAACCTGAGCCTCACTATCCTCATAAAAACTCTTCACTGCTTTCAGTAACCTTCCTCCTATTCCATACACCTGCAACATCTGCCACATTGCCCCCTATCTACCCTATCATCGCCTTTTCCAAATCCATAAATGCCACAAAACATCTTTACCCTTATCCAAATACTGTTCACCTATATGTTTCACTGTAAACACTTGGTCTACACACCCCTACCTTTCCTAAAGCCCCCTTGTTCATCTGCTATCCTGCTTTCTGTTTTACTCTTAATTCTTTCAATAATAACTCTACCATACACTTTACCAGGTACACTCAACAGACTTATTCCCTATAATTTTTGCACTCTCTTTGTCCCCTTTGCCTTTATACAAAGGAACAATACACGCTCTCTGCCAATCCCTAGGTACCTTACCCTCTTCCATACATTTATTAAATAATAGCACCAACCACTCCAAAATTATATCCCCACCTGCTTTTAACATTTCTATCTTTATCCCATCAATCCCAGCTGCCTTACCCCTTTCATTCTACCCACTGCCTCACGAACTTCCCTACACCCACAACTGGCTCTTCCACACTCCTACAAGATGTTATTCCTCCTTGCCCTACACACGAAATCACAGCTTCCTGTCTTCATCAACATTTAACAAATCCTCAAAATATTCTCTCCATCTTCCCGATACCTCTAACTCTCCATTTAATAACTCTCCTCTCCTATTTTTAACTGTCAAATCCATTTGTTCTCTAGGCTTCCTCAACTTATTAATCTCATTCCAAAACTTTTCTTATTTTCAACAAAATTTGCTGATAACATCTCACCCACTCTCTCATCTGCTCTCTTTTACATTGCTTCACCTCTTTTAACCTCTCTTTTCTCTCCATATCTCTTCCTCCTTGCATCACTTCTACTTTGTAAAACCTCTCATATGCTAACTTTTTCTCCTTACTACTCTCTTTACATCATCATTCCACCAATCGCTCCTCTTCCCTCCGCACCCACTCGCCTGTAACCACAAACTTCTGCTGAACACTCTAACACTACATTTTTAAATCTACCCCATACATTTTCGACCCCATTGCCTACACTCTCACTAGCCCATCTATCCTCCAATAGTTGTTTATATCTTACCCTAACTGCCTCCTCTTTTAGTTTATAAACCTTCACCTCTCTTTTACTTACTGATTCTATTTTCCTTGTATCCCATCTACCTTTTACTCCCACTGTAGCTATAACTAAAAAGTGATCTGATATATCTGTGGCCCTCTATAAACATGTACATCCTGAAGTCTACTCAACAGTCTTTTATCTACCAATACATAGTCCAACAAACTACTGTCATTACGCCCTACATCATATCTTGTATACTTATTTATCCTCTTTTCTTAAAATATGTATTACCTATAACTAAACCCTTTCTATACAAAGTTCAATCAAGGGCTCCCATTATCATTTACACCTGGCACCCCAAACTTACCTACTACACCCTCTCTGCATGTTTCTCCCACTTTAGCATTTAGGTCCCCTACCACAATTACTCTCTCATTTGGTTCAAAAGTTCCTATACATTCGCTTAACATCTCCCAAAATCTCTCTCTCTCCTCTACACTCCTCTCTTCTCCAGGTGCATACACGCTTATTATGACCCACTTTTCGCATCCGACCCTTATTTTAATCCACATAATCCTTGAATTTACACATTTATATTCCCTCTTTTCCTTCCATAACTGATCCTTCAACATTATTGCTACCCTTCCTTAGCTCAACTCTCTCAGATACTCTGACTTAATCCCATTTATTTCTCCCCACTGAAACTCTCCTACCTCCTTCAGCTTTGTTTCGCTTAGGGCCAGGACATCCAACTTCTTTTCATTCATAACATCGGCAATCATCTCTTTCTTATCATCCGCATTACATCCACGCACATTCAGACAACCCAGTTTTATAAAGTTTTCTTCTTCTCGTTTTTAGTAGATTTGTACAGGAGAAGGGGTTACTAGCCCATTGCTCCCGGCATCTTAGTCGCCTCATACGACACGCATGGCTTACGGAGGAAAGATTCTTTTCCACTTCCCCATGGACAATAGAGAAAATAAAAAGAACAAGAGCTATTAAGAAAAGAAGAAAAACCTAGATTTTTTATTTTTTATTTTATTAACACATCGCCGATTCCACCAAGGCAGGGTGGCCCAAAAGAAAAACTTTCATCATCATTCACTCCATCACTGTCTTGCCAGAAGGGTGCTTTACAACTACAGTTATAAAACTGCAACATTTACACCCCTCCTTCAGAGTGCCGGCACTGTACTTCCCATCTCCAGAACTCAAGTCCGCCTGCCGGTTTCCTGAATCCCTTCATAAATGTTACTTTGCTCACACTCCAACAGCACGTCAAGTATTAAAAACCATATGCCTCCATTCACTCCTATCAAATACGCTCACACATGCTTGCTGGAAATCCAAGCCCTCGCACACAAAACTTCCTTTACCCCCTCCCTTTCCTAGGCCGACCCTACCCCGCCTTCCCTCCACTACAGATTTATACACTCTCGAAGTCACTCTGTCTCGTTCCATTCTCTCTACATGTCCAAACCACCTCAACAACCCTCCTCAGCTCTCTGGACAATCGTTTTGGTAATCCTGCAAATGTTCCACTTAACATAACGCTAAATGGTTCACCCATCACAAGGCTCACAGAGGGAAAATTCTAGGAATCCACCTTGACAGTAGTCTTAAATTCCAAACACACATACAACAAATTTCCAAGAAAATCTCAAGGACAGTAGGTATATTATCTAAGATACGCTATTATGTGCGTATGTATATATATGTATATGTATGTATATATATGCATGTGTATGCCAGTGTAGTGTGACCTAAAGTGTAAGTAGAAGTAGCTAGATATACCTGTTATCCAGTGTGTTTATGAGACAGAAAAAAGACACCAGCAATCCTACCATCATGTAAAACAGTTTCAGGTTTCTGTTTCACAGTCACCTGGCAGGACGGTAGTACCTCCCTGGGTGGTTGCTGTCTACCAACCTACTACCTACATGTTAGAGTTAATATACACCACACTTGAGAAGAAAGAAGTTCCGCTGGGAATCTTCATAGACCTACGCAAAGCATTTGATACAGTCGACCATGATTTATTGCTCACAAAATTAGCGCACTATGGATTAGGGGGCACCCTCAACTACCTAAAGTCGTACCTTAGCAACAGAAGTCAGTACGTGAACACAAATGGAGAGAACTCTTCCACACAACAAATTACAGTCGGTGTCCCTCAAGGTAGTGTCCTGGGGCCACTCCTATTCCTCATTTACATAAATGACCTACCGAATGCATCACAACTACTCAAACCCATTTTGTTTGCAGATGACACAACATATGTCTTCTCTCACCCAAATCCAGTCGTACTAGCCAACACAGTTAATGCCGAATTACAGAAAATATCAACATGGATGATGACAAATAAGCTTACTCTCAATACGGACAAGACCTACTACATTCAGTTTGGAAACAAAGCTGCAAATGTTCCACTTAACATAACGCTAAATGGTTCACCCATCACAAGGCTCACAGAGGGAAAATTCCTAGGAATCCACCTTGACAGTAGTCTTAAATTCCAAACACACATACAACAAATTTCCAAGAAAATCTCAAGGACAGTAGGTATATTATCTAAGATACGCTATTATGTGCCTCAACCAGCTCTCTTTGCCCTATATCATTCTCTTATCTACCCTTATCTCACCTATGGAATCTGTGCATGGGGCTCAACAACATTAAATCACCTTAGACCACTCATAACCCAGCAAAAGGCTGCAGTCAGGATGATAACAAATTCCCACTCTAGACAGCATACTCCACCTATATTCAGAACCTTAAAACTACTCACCATAAAAATATTCATACCTATTCATGTGCCTTCTACATATAAAACTCTACATGCTAATATCAACCCTGCGCTCAGAATTCTCCTCAACAACTTTAATAGGTCCCACGAACATGACACAAGACACAGATCACTATTTGACATACCCGAGTCCATACTAACCAATGTAAAATTCTATGCACATAAAGGGCCCCAGAATCTGGAATTCATTACCAGTAAATATCAAGTTAACCTTGTGGAAAATCAATTCAAGACTCTTCTCAAAAATCACCTACTCACCCTATACTAAATACTCATACTTAACAAACTTCCAAACCCAATATTATTTTACTTAAGATGATCTCAATTTGATATGTTCATCCTCCTTAACACTTGTTGCAATTTCATATCATCATATTGTCATTTAAAATCTTATAGTATCATCATTTTCTTAATTTGAAATAAAATATATATCTAGAAGAAACTCTAAAAACAATTTCTAGTATTGTTATTATACTAGTATAGCATCAACATACTGTAACTTGAAATAAATTATACAACTAGATTAAACTCAACCAATTTCTCTTGTATTGTCTTTTAATAGTATGTATAACCATATAATAATTTAAATAATACAGAACTAGAATAAACTCAATCAATTTCTTTAGCATTAAGTACTTAGTGAACAAGTCTCTAGAATAAACTGCCCTAATGCCATGGCATGCCAGTGGCTCTCCTTGCATTACAGTTTTATAATTGTTTTATAATTGAACTACCAATAACATTGTACACTTGTAACATGCATAGAAATAAATAAAATTATTATATGGTGCACACTTACCACAAAGACCCATTCTCTCATATCTAGGCCCAAATTTACCACTCACAGTTTATCTGAGTGAGATGAGCACATGACATTGTACTACAGCCTGGACCCTGGCTTCAAAGCTGTAGAACTATGGGACAAACCCTCAAAGTGTTAACATTATGTATATATATAGCAAGACTTGCATCCTAGGGGTGGGAAGTACAGTGCCTGCACTCTGGAGGGTTTGGGATATTTGCTGTTTAGAGGGACATCTAAACTGTTGTATCTGCACACCTCTGGCAAGAAAGCGATAGTGTAAAGATAGTGAAAGAATTAAATTTTGGATCACCCTGCCTCGGTGGGAGGGGCCAGCATGTTAAAAATATATAGCATTCTGCTTGTTGGCTATATATGCCTAATTGAATTTAACCCTGGAGTAATAGTATCTTCTCCATGGGGAAGTGAAACAGAATTTTTCCTCTTAAAGACATGCATGTCGAAAGAGGCGAGTAAAATGCCGAGAGCAAGGGGCTAGTAACCCTTATCCAGTATACATTACTAAAGTTAAAAAGAGAAACTTTTGTGTTTGTTTTTGGGCCACCCTGCCTCGGTGGGATATGGCTGGTTCATTGAAAGAAGAACAACAACTTTATGTTGAACGTAAGAAGAGCTTTATAGGATTTGTCATCTTACATATTCATGAGACAAGAAAGACTAAGATTAGAAGTCCTGCTGGAGTGCAAAATGTTGAATTTGCAGTACTATGTTCTGCCCTATTGCAGAATAAAATTATATGCCATTGCCATTCAGAAGATAAAAAGTATTAATTTGAACTATATTAACCAAATTTATGCAAAAAAAAAAAAACTCAGGTCAGTCTAATACGGTGTGAAAAGCACATTACACTGCTGTTGCTGTTGGTAGACAGCAACCGCCCAGGGAGGTACTACCGTCCTGCCAAGTGAGTGTAAAACGAAAGCCTGTAATTGTTTTACATGGTAGGATTGCTGGTGTCTTTTATCTGTCTCATAAACATGCAAGATTTCAGGTATGTCTTGTTACTTCTACTTACACTTAGGTCACACTACACATTCATGTACAAGCATATATATATACACACACCCCTCTGGGTTTTCTTCTATTTTCTTACTAGTTCTTGTTCTTATTTCCTCTCATCTCCATGGGGAAGTAGAACAGAATTCTTCATCCGTAAGCCGCGACTAAAATGCTGGGAACAAGGGGCTAGTAACCCCTTCTGTATATATTACTAAATGTAAAAGGAGAAACTTTCGTTTTTTATTTTGGGCCACCCCACTTCAGTGGGAAACGGCCGACGTGTTGAAAGAAGAAGAGAATAAATATTTTGTCATCATTAAGTAGAAATACCTTTGCTAGATTTGGGCTTAACAATGTACTTAGAGTTCCAGCAATGCCTGCATCATTATAGTGCAGATTCTCTTCCAGGAGTTCTCAAAGTCAAAAAATTACTGCAAAACTTAACTTCTATCAAATGACAATAATTACTGCAAAATCTTCAGAATTTTACAATAAAGTTGCTGATCATTTTGTTCAGAAACCAAGATAAATTCCATTGCATTATTTAAAATTATAAGATAAATAATATTTTATGTTAATACTTTCATAATTTTTGTTACATCAATCATTAAAATAAATATTTAGTACACCAAGGCCCTGCTTTATGGTGTTTCGCCTTAGCATTCCGCTAATACAGACATTTTAAAATGTATAACAAAAACTTGCTATACAACTCCTCCCATCGGTTTGTTTACATTCTCCGCGTCTCTTCATTATGTTTGGAAACTTTCCAAAATTTCACGTGTTTTAAAGTTATTTCTTATTTTATATAAATTCTGATAACTATACTTTTGTGTGCCTGTACCTAAATAAACTTACACACTGTGCTGGTGTGCAGGTACACATTAAAATTACAAAATGTCTTATTAGTCTTGAGGATGCCATATTAACCCTTTGACTGTGCAACCCCTAATCCTGAGGTGTCTCCAGTTGTCGCAAAATTAAAAAAAAATTATTTTTCTTATGAAATGATAGAGAATCTTTTCCGATGATAATGACACCAAAAGTATAAAATTTGATGGAAAACTTACGGAATTACACTCTCGGAAGTTAGTGATCTCTGCGATATATACGCATCGGCAATTTTGCAGACTTTGAGCCCTATTTTCGGCCAATTCCATTGTTCCAGTCGACCAAACTCATAGCTATTTCTTTAGAACTCCATTTGTTCTAGCGATTGAGTAAAAGAAACCACCAATTTACCAATTTCAATTACCCAATAAAGTGGTCAGAAATTGGCAATTTGGCCAATTTCATGCAAAATAAAAAAAGTTGTAAATTTCAAAATAGGGTCCAGAATAAACAATGCAGACATTCCTGGCACTAAAATAAGATGTTATCTGTTCATTAGTCACGTCTTTAGGCCCCTCTTATATTACTCTTGCTTTCTATTTTAATTTTTATTCACACAAAAAAAGAAGATTTACCGTTATGCAGACTATTGCATTATTGTAAAAATTATATAAATAATATCAGTGCACTTGTGAAAGAATATTAGACTCGCCAGTTGATGTGTATAGGATGCGTGGCGTGATTTGTTTACTCTTGAACATAGGCAAAAATCGAACATTTCCCCTACTTTGAGCTCAATTTCAAGGTCGTTGTCATCATGAAACTAATCAAAATCATCTCTATTTCTGTAGTATGTTTTCCATTTTATCAAATGAGACCACGAAAAGAGAATACAACCATAAATACTATACGGAAATACACCTCAAAGTCGGCATTTTAATCCAAAAACACGGTCAGAGTTTTTTTTTCTCATTATGCACTGCGTGCTGTAGGATTTTTTTATACAGCGCACACTGACCACACAGACCCATTCTCTCATATGTGGGCCTACCAGCTTTCTCCTGCTTGATTTGAAGCCGCTAGAATTTTTGAGTATATATACGTCCGAAACAGTTGCTCGTAAGACGTATATATACGATAATATATATGATAATAATATGCTATAATAATCACTCTGAGGTGCATTAAATGTCATATATTGTTATTATAGACATTTTCATTAATCCACCTAGGATATTTTTTCAAAATTATATAATAAACAAGCTACATAACAGCTTTCTTTCTTTCTTTCAACACGTCGGCCGTTTCCCACCGAGGCAGGGTGACCCAAAAGGAAAAATGAAAGTTTCTCCTTTTACATTTAGTAATATATACAGGAGTAGGTAGTAGGTTGGTAGACAGCAACCGCCCATGGAGGTACTACCGTCCTGCCAAGTGAGTGTAAAACGAAAGCCTGTAATTGTTTTACATGATGGTAGGATTGCTGGTGTCTTTTTTTCTGTCTCATAAACATGCAAGATTCTCCATGGGGAAGTGGAACAGAATTCTTCCTCCGTACGCCATGCGTGTCGTAGGAGGCGACTAAAATGCCGGGTGCAAGGGGCTAGTAACCCCTTCTCCTGTATATATTACTAAATGTAAAAGGAGAAACTTTCGTTTTTTCTTTTGGGCCACCTTGCTTCGGTGGGAAACGGCCGACGTGTTCAAAGAAGAAGAAACATGCAAGATTTCAGGTACATCTTGCTACTTCTACTTACACTTAGGTCACACTACACATTCATGTCCAAGCATATATATACACACCTCTCTGGGTTTTCTTCTATTTTCTTACTAGTTCTTGTTCTTATTTCCTCTTATCTCCATGGGGAAGTGGAACAGAATTCTTCCTCCGTAAGCCATGCGTGTCGTAAGAGGCGACTAAAATGCCGGGAGCAAGGGGCCAGTAACCCCTTCTCCTGAATATATTAATAAATGTAAAAGGAGAAACTTTCGATTTTCCTTTTGGGCCACCCTGCCTCGGTGGGAAACGGCCGACGTGTTGAAAGAAAGAAGAATATATACAGGAGAAGGGGTTACTAGCCCCTTGCTCTCGGCATTTTAGTCGCCTCTTACGACACGCATGGCTTAGGAGAAGAATTCTGTTCCACTTCCCATGGAGATAAGAGGAAATAAGAACAAGAATTAGTAAGAAAATAAAAGAAAACCCAGAGGGGTGTGTATATATATATGCTTGTACATGAATGTGTAGTGTGACCCAAGTGTAAGTAGAAGTAGCAAGATGTACCTGAAATCTTGCATGTTTATGAGACAGAAAAAAGACACCAGCAATCCTACAATCATGTAAAACAATTACAGGCTTTCGTTTTACACTCACTTGGCAGGACGGTAGTACCTCCCTGGGCGGTTGCTGTCTACCAACCTACTACCTAGGACTACATAACATATAAACATGATAAATACTTCCCACATTAAAATAAATTAACATAAATATGAGATGTTTTTCCACTTATCTTGTCGGAGTGTCAGAAAGAATAACGTTCAACACCAAAGAAAATGTGTACACAATAGTATTACTGGGGGTCGGATGGGAAAAGTGGGTCATAATAAGCGTGTATGCACCTGAACAAGAGAGGAGTGTAGTGGAGAGAGAGAGATTTTGGGAGATGTTAAGCAAATGTATAGCAACTTTTGAACCAAGTGAGAGAGTAATTGTGGTAGGGGACCTAAATGCTAAAGTAGGAGAAACATTTAGAGAGGGTGTGATAGGTAAGTTTGGGGTGCCAGGTGTAAATGATAATGGGAGCCCTTTGATTGAACTTTGTATAGAAAGGGGTTTAGTTACAGGTAATACATGTTTTAAGAAAGAGGATAAATAAGTATACAAGATATGATGTAGGGCAAAATGACAGTAGTTAGTTTGTTGGACTACGTATTGGTAGATAAAAGACTGTTGAGTAGACTTCAGGATGTACATGTCTATAGAGGGGCCACAGATATATCAGATCACTTTTTAGTTGTAGCTACAGTGAGAGTAAAAGGTAGATGGTATACAAGGAAAATAGAAGCAGCAAGTAAGAGAGAGGTGAAGGTTTATAAACTAAAAGAGGAGGCAGTTAAAGTAAGATATAAACAACTATTGGAGGATAGATGGGCTAGTGAGAGTATAGGCAATGGGATCAAAGATGTATGGGGTAGGTTTAAGAATGTAGTGTTAGAGTGTTCAGCAGAAGTTTGTGGTTACAGGAAAGTGGGTGCGGGAGGGAAGAAGAGCGACTGGTGGAATGATGATGTAAAGAGAGTAGCAAGGGAGAAAAAGTTAGCATATGAGAGGTTTTTACAAAGTAGAAGGGATGCAAGGAGGGAAGAGCATATGGAGAGAAAAAGAGAGGTTAAGAGTGGTGAAGCAATGTAAAAAGAGCAAATGAGAGAGTGGGTGAGATGTTATCAACGAATTTTGTTGGAAATAAGAAAGTTTTGGTGTGAGATTAATAAGTTGAGGAATCATAGGGAACGAATGGATTTGACAGTTAAAAATAGGAGAGGAGAGTTATTAAATGGAGAGTTAGAGGTATCAGAAAGATGGAGGGAATATTTTGAGGAATCGTTAAATGTTGAAGAAGATAGGGAAGCTGTGACTTCGAGTATAGGGCAAGGAGGAATAACATCTTGAAGGAGTGAGGAAGAGCCAGTTGTGAGTGTGGGGGAAGTTTGTGAGGTAGTGGGTGGGATGAAAGGGGGTAAGGCAGCTGGGATTGATGGGATAAAGATAGAAATGTTAAAAGCAGGTGGGGATATAGTTTTGGATTGGTTGGTGCTATTATTTAATAAATGTATGGAAGAGGGTAAGGTACCTAGGATTGGCAGTGTGTGCATAGTTCTTTTGTATAAAGGCAAAGGGGACAAAAGAAAGTGCAAAAATTATAGGGGAATAAGTCTGTTGAGTCCATGCGTGTCGTAAGAGGCGACTAAAATGCCGGGAGCAAGGGGCTAGTAACCCCTTCTCCTGTATATATTACTAAATGTAAAAGGAGAAACTTTCGTTTTTCCTTTTGGGCCACCCTGCTTCGGTGGGAAACAGCCGACGTGTTGAAAGAAGAAGAAGTCTGTTGAGTATATCTGGTAAAGTGCAGTAAGAGTAAGATGGAGAGTAGGATAGCAGATGAACAAGGAGGCTTTAGGAAAGGTAGGAGATGTGTAGACCAAGTGTTTACAGTGAAACATATAGGTGAGCAGTATTTAGATAAAGGTAAAGAGGTTTTTGTGGCATTTATGGATTTGGAAAAGGCGTATGACAGGGTGGATAGGGGGGCAATGTGGCAGATTCTGCAGGTGTATGGAATAGGAGGTAGGTTACTGAAAGCAGTGAAGAGTTTTTACGAGGATAGTGAGGCTCAGGTTAGAGTATGTAGGAGGGAGATTATTTCCCAGAAAAAGTAGGCCTTAGACAAGGATGTGTGATGTCACCGTGGTTGTTCAACATATTTACAGATGGGGTTGTAAGAGAAGTGAATGTGCGGTTCTTGGCAAGAGGTGTGGGGTTAAAAGATAAAGAATCTAACACAAAGTGTGAATAGTCACAGTTGCTTTTTGCTGATGACACTGTGCTTTTGGGAGATTCTGAAGAGAAGTTGCAGAGGTTGGTGAATGAGTTTGGTAGGGTATGTAAAAGAAGGAAATTAAAAATGAATATAGGAAAGAGTAAGGTGATGAGGCTAACAAAAAGATTAGGTGATGAAAGATTGGATATCAGATTGGAGGGAGAGAGTATGGAGGTGGTCAATGTATTCAGATATTTGGGAGTGGACGTGTCAGCAGATGGGTCTATGAAGGATGAGGTGAATCATAGAATTGATGAAATGAAAAGGGTGAATGGTGCACTGAGGAGTCTGTGGAGACAAAGAACTTTGTCCATGGAAGCTAATAGGGGAATGTACGAAAGTATAGTTATACCAACGCTCTTATATGGGAGGGAAGCATGGGTGGTGAATGTTGCAACAAAGAGAAGGCTGGAGGCAATGGAGATGTCATGTCTGAGGGGAATGTGTGGTGTGAATATAATGCAGAGAATTTGTAGTTTGAAAATTAGGAGGTGCAGGATTACTAAAACTTATCCAGAGGGCTGAGGAGGGGTTGTTGAAGTGGTTCGGACATGTAGAGAGGCTGGAATAATATAGAATGACTTGTAGTGTGTAAATCTATAGTGGAGGGAAGGCGGGGTAGGGGTCGGCCTAGGAAAGGTTGGAGGGAGGGGTAATGGAGGTTTTGTGTGCAAGGGGCTTGGACTTCCAGCAAGCATGCATGAGCGTATTTGACAGGAGTGAATGGAGACAAATGGTTTTTAATATTTGATGTGCTGTTGGAGTGTGAGCAAAGTAACATTTATGAAGGGATTCAGGGAAACCGGCAGGCTGGACTTGAGTCCTGGAGATGGGAAGTACAGTGTCTGCACTCTGAAGGAGGGGTGTTAATGTTGCAGTTTTATAACTGTAGTGTAAGCACACCTCTGGCAAGACAGTGATGGAGTGAATGATGATGAAAGTTTTTCTTTTATGGGCCATCCTGGCTTGGTGGGAATCGACAGGTATGTTAATAAAAAAAAAAAAGAACTGTAGAAAATTATTCCTTTCGTATGCCTTCACTCAGAGCATCATTCCAAAAATGGTGTGTTACATGAGAATGGGAGTGTTGCTCTTTACTTATTCTACTGTACTAAAATGGAGACAACTTGTACACAATATAAGGTGTTTGTATTATGGTATAAGCTTCACAAACATGGAAATAAGTCACTGTCTGATTTTTTGGGGTTATCTTAGGTAATCTACACATATGCTGCTATGTATGATCATCAATGTAACTGTATTTATGTGTGCCTATATCTGAATAAAAACTTACTCACTCTCAAACATGGAAATGAACGTGTATGAACCATAACCAAACGCGTTCATCTGTTTGTCTGTCCTCTCTCATTTACTCGTTCTCTCTCTCTCTCTCGTTTATTCATTTTATCTTGTTTACTCACCTCTCACCCTACATTAAGACTACAAATATTTTAAGGTAAGTAATGAGTGTGTTGTATATGCATTCTATCGCTCTAGGGCGCTTAAATGTACAGTGGACCCCCGGTATTCGTAGTCATCTGAGTTTGTAATATTTGGTGTTCGTAACGTTTTTTCGTAAAAATATTGGTTCAGTGATCGTAATTCCGCTTGGTAATTGTCATTGGTCCCAGACATGTACGCCCGGCCCGAGCAGCCTGACATACCATTCAAAGTCAGTGTGCCATTGTTTACCAGCGAGTGACGGTCACCCCACGCATCCATACGATACATTTCATCATTATTCCATTGCTTTTAGTGCTTGCAACTGCTAAATAAGTCACCATGGGCCCAAAGGAAGCTCCTAGTGCCAGCCCTTTGGTAAAGGGCTGAGAGGGGAGAATGTGTCTTCTTAACCCTTTCAGGGTTTCGGCCGTACTAGTACGGCTTACGCACCAGGGTTTTCGACGTACTAGTACGCCTAAATTCTAGAGCCCTCAAATCAAGTGGAAACAGGATGGTAGGCCTAGATGTGAGAGAATGGGTCTGTGCGGTGAGTGTGCGCAGTATAAAAAAAATCCTGCACCACACCTCTGACAGTGTTTTTGGTTTAAAACAGCGACTTTGCAGTCTATTTTCGTATGGTATTTATGGTTGTATTCTCGTTTTCTTGGTCTCATTTGATAGAATGGAAGATATATTACAGAAATAGAGATAATTTTGATTGGTTTCACAATGACAAATACAGTGGTCTCTCGACTAACAAAATTAATCCGTTCCAGGAGCTAGTTCTCAACACGAAAAATTCATAATTCGAAACCTTATTTCCCATAAGAAATAATTTAAATACAATTAATCAGTTTCCACCCAAAAAATTTCACCAAAAATTCATTTTTTAAAGAATAAATACTATAGTTTTACATACAGAAAACAATGAGAAATAAATATAAAGCACTAATTATAATGGACAAATGAACAGTTAAATAAGCTTTACCTTTATTGAAGACTCTTGTTGGCGTATGAGAGAATTTGTTTGGAGAGAGGACAAAATAGTCCTTCAATATGACAATAATATCAACTCTACAGCTTATTTATCTAGCACAATTCATCTAATATGATATAATAAACAATATTAATAACATAGAAACATGATATAAACTCTAGAATGAATAAAACACATCATTACGATGTAAGACTGGTCGTAGTGTGTTTGTTGTTGTTGGGTATAAGGGCCAGTGACCATAAGCCGTGGTGGTAGTCGGTTTCAGCAGAAAGCCACCATCACTATCGCACAAACAATGTGCATAATTTATAAATAAGAAATATTTACACTTTAATTTATAAATAAGAAATATTCACACTAATATAAATAAGAAACACTTACATACCTTGGAGGAGATGGTGGCAGAGGACGGCACTCTTGTCAGTGTCCCTATAATCTCAAACAAAATTGTAGAAGTTAAGTTTTGTGTCGTCATTTTCTATCGATTAATCGCTTAACTTACTTAAGTAAGTTTATTCAGGTATACACAAATCCAGTTATACATAGATTATCATACATAGCAGAATATGTGTAGAAAACAGGATAACCCAAAAAAGTCCAGACAGAGTGACTTATTTCCATTGCTACACTTTATGACTGGCTGGTGCTATAGCCTTTATCGACTTGTGAAGCTTCTTTGGTGACATATTTCACTGTGACAATCATTGAACCAGCAATAAACACAACAAAAGTATTGTGAATGTTTGAAAGAGAACGATGGGTAATGTTCTCTCAAGTGTAAACAACGCTAGACTGGCATACTGTCTGCCTCACCGCGCTTGCGCGGGGCAGGCGTACAGGTCTGGTACGGTTCGCTACACGAGTAAATGTTCGCTACACAAGAAAAATATTTTGCGAAAAAAGCTTTCGTTACACGATTTTTTCGTTATATGGAACTATCATTAGTCGGGCTCCACTGTACCTTGAAACTGAGCGCAAAGTACATAGTGAAAATGTTCGATTTTTGCCAATGTTCAAGAGTAAACAAATCATGCCATGCATCCAATACACATCAACTGGCGAGTCTAATATTCTTGCAAAAGTGCGCTGATATTATTTATACCGTTTTTACAATGATGCAAAAGTATACATAACAGAAAATCTTCTATTTTGTGAGAATAAAAATTCAAAATTGAAAGCAAAAGTAATGTAAGAGGAGCCTGGAGACGTGACTAATGAACAGATAAAATGTTATTTTAGTGCCAGGAATGTCTGTCTCGTTTATTCTGAACCCTATTTTGAAATTGGCATCTTTTGAAATTTGTGTGAAAATGACCAAATTGCCAATTTTAGACCGCTTTATTGGGTAGTTCAAATCGGTAAATTGGCGGTTTCTTGTACTCAATTGACAGAACAAATGGAATTCTAGCAAAATAGCTAAAATTTTGGTAGACTGAAACATTGAAATTGGCCAAAAACGGGGCTCAAAGTGGGCGAAATCGCCGATGCGTAAATATTGTCGACACCGCTAACTTTGTGAGAGCATAATTCTGTTAGTTTTTCATCAAATTTCACACTTTTGGTGTCATTATGATCAGAAAAGGATTCTCTATCATTTCATAAGAAAAAATAATTTTTTCCCGAAAAATTTGCAACCATAAGAACGAGTTTGGGAGAGGGCCTCGCGACCCTGAAAGGGTTAAGTGATTCAGTGACTCTACGATATGTTATGAAACTAAAGCAGCAGGAGTTGATACAGGCTATAGTGGCAGCCAGCGATAAAGTGTAGCATTAACCCTTTCAGGGTCCGTGCCGTAGTTTTATGGCTTTGAGTTCAGGGTCCAAACCGTAGTTCTACGTCATGAGCTCAGCTCACTTAGATAAGCTGTGAGCGGTAAATTTGGGCCTAGATATGAGAGAATACATCTATGTGGTAAGTTTGCACCACATAAAACAAATCCTGCAGCACAGTGCATAATGAGAAAAAACTGAAACCGTAATTTTTTATTAAATCAGTGAATTTGCAGTGTTTTTTCGTATGCTTTTTATAGTTGTATTTGCGATTTCTTGGTCTCATTTGATAGAATGGAAGATATATTACAGATGTAGAGATGATTTTGATTTATTTTAGTACTGGAAATGGCTTGAAACTGAGCTCAAAGTAGCAGAAATGTTAAATTTTTGCCAATGTTCAAGAGTAAACAAATGACCTCATCACACGTCTAATCCACGCCAGCTGGTGGGTCTAATATACATTCACAAATGTGGTGATATTATTTGTACAATTATTACAATATTGCATAACAGTAAATCTTCCATTTTTTGGTTTGAATAAAAATTTATTATGTGAATAAAAAATCAAAACGGAATTCATTTGTAAAGACTGAAAACGTAACTAATGAACAGAGAAAATGTTAGTTTAGTGCCAGGAATGCCTCCATTGTTTATTCTGCACCCTATTATGAAATTGGAATATTTTGAACTTTGAGTTAAATTGGCTAAATTACCAATTTCCAATCACTTTATTTTGTAGTTGAAACAGTTGACTGGGCAATTTCTTGTGCTCAATCGATAAAATAGAAGTAATACTAGTGAAATAGCTAAGAATTTGGTCGACTGAAGTAATGTAATTGGCCTAAAATGGGAGTCAAAGTCGGCAAAATCGCCGATGCGTAAACATCGCTGACACATCAAAATTCGCGAGAGCATAATTTCATTAATTTTCAATCAAATTTCGTACATTTTGTTTTATTACCTTCAGAAAAAGATTCTCTACCATTTCAAAAGAAAAAATAAGATTTTTTTTTTTTAAATTCTTGGACACTGGCGCACCCCTTCCAAAAATGGCCTTGGTCCTTGAAAGGATTAACAGTGCAGCAAGCAAGTTAAGCCATTAACCCTTTGACTGTTTTGGTCGTATATATACGTCTTACGAGCCACTGTTTCGGACGTATACTCAAAAATTCTAGCGGCTTCAAATCAAGCGGGAGAAAGCTGGTAGGCCCACATATGAGAGAATGGGTCTGTGTGGTCAGTGTGCGCTGTATAAAAAAAATCCTGCAGCACGCAGTGCATGAGAAAAAAAAACTGACCGTGTTTTTTTTTATTAAAACGCAGAGTTTGAGGTGTATTTTCGTATAGTATTTATGGTTGTATTCTCTTTTTCGTGGTCTCATTTGATAGAATGGAAAACATACTACAGAAATAAATATGATTTTGATGTTTCATGATGAAAACGACCTTGAAATTGAGCTCAAAGTAGGGGAAATGTTCGATTTTTGCCAATGTTCAAGAGTAAACAAATCATGCCACACATCCAATACACATCAACTGGTGAGTCTAATATTCTTTCACAAGTGCACTGATATTACTTATACCATTTTTACAATAATGCAATAGTCTGCATAATGGTAAATCTTCAATTTTTTGTGTGAATAAAAAATTAAAATAGAAAGCAAGAGTAATATAAGAGGGGCCTAAAGACACGTGACTAATGAACATATAACATCTTATTTTAGTGCCAAGAATGTCTGCATTGTTTATTCTGGACCCTATTTTGAAATTGACAACTTTTTTATTTTGCATGAAATTGGCCAAATTGCCAATTTCTGACCACTTTATTGGGTAGTTGAAATCAGTAAATTGGTGGTTACTTGTACTCAGTCGATAGAACAAATGGAGTTCTAAAGAAATAGCTATGAGTTTGGTCGACTGGAACAATGGAATTGGCCGAAAATAGGGCTCAAAGTCTGCGAAATTGCCAATGAGTGTAATTCCGTACGTTTTCCATCAATTTTCATACTTTTGGTGTCATTACCATCGGGAAAAGATTCTCTATCATTTCATAAGAAAAAATCTTTTTTTTTTTTTTGAAAACTTTGCGACAACAGGAGACACCTCAGGATTAGGGGTTGCGAGAGTCAAAGGGTTAATCGACAGAAAAATGACGACACGAAACTTAACTCCTCCATTGTTGTTTGAGGTATATAGGGCGACTGACAACACCGCCGTCTCTGCTGCTGCCATTCACCACCACTATGTAAGGCTTATCTTTCAGTGGCCCTTATACACCCAACAAAAAACAACACAACACCAGTCCTCACATTCGAAATGACATATTTTATTCATTCTAGAGTATATGTTATGTTTGTATGATATTAACCCTTTCAGGGTCCAAGCCGTAGATCTACGCATTGTCCACAGGGTCCAAGAATTTAATTTTTTTTTCTTATGAAATGGTAGAGAATATTTTTCTAAAGGAAATAAAACAAAAAGTACGAAATTTGGTGGAAAACTGACGAAATTACACTCGCAAATTTGACTGTCAGTGATATTTACACTTCGGCGATTTTGCCTACTTTGACTCCTATTTTAGGCCAATTACATTATTTCAGTTGACTAAATTCTTATCTATTTCGTTAGTATTACTTCTATTTTATTGATTGAGCACAAGAAACTGCCCAATCAACTTTTTCAAGTAGCCAATAAAGTGATCAGAAATTGGTAATTTCGCCAATTTCACACAAAATTCAAAATATTCCAATTTCAAAACAGCATCCAGAATAAACAATGCAGGCATTCCTGGCACTAAAATAACATTTCCTGTGTTTATTAGTTACGTTTCCTGGCTTTACAGATGAATTCCATTTTTATTTTTTATTTACATAAAGAATTTTTATTCAAACCAAAAAATAGATGAATTACTCTTATGCAATATTGTAATAATTGTATAAACACTATCAGTGCATTTGTAAACGTATATCAGACCCACCAGTTGACGTGTATTGGTCGCATGATGTGATTTGTTTACTCTTGAAAATCAGCAAAAATCAAACATTTCTGCTATTTTGAGCTCAAATAGAAGCTATTTTCAGTAATAAAACCAATCAAAATCATTCTATCAAATGAGACCAAGAAACTTTGAATACAACCGTAAAAACCACATGAAAATACACCACTTCAAAGTTTACTTCAAGGTTTACTTATATGGTGCACACTTACCACATCGATGCATTATCTAATATCTAGGCCCAAATTTACCAATCACAGCTTATCTGAGTGAGCTGAGCTCATGGCGTAGATCTATGGTTTAGACTCTGTGGACAATGCGTAGATCTACAGCTTGGACCCTGAAAGGGTTAATATTGTTTATTATGTCATATTAGATGAACTGTGACAGATAAATAAGCCGTAGAGTTGATATTAGTGTTATATTGAAGGACTATCTTGTCCTGTCTCCAAACACACACCCCTGTAGGCGGCACAATTCCAAACATACGCCAGAAACAGAACTCTCTGGAACACTTTTTTTGAGCGACAGGGGTCCAGTGACTCAAGCTGATCCTAGTGGCATTAAAAAACAAAGAAGGGAAGTAACTCCGGAAAAGGACTTGGTATCTGAAGTCTTTATGGAAGGGGATTCCCCTTCCAAATAATAGCAACTCTTCCATCCTCTCCCCTCCTCCTGTCTTCCACACATCAACAACTCTTCAATAAAGGAAAGTGTCATGTTTTTATTGTTTTATTTTTCATGTTTCATTGTTTTCTGTGTGATTAAATGTATATTTAATGTACAAAAATATTTTATTTTAATACTTTTGGGAGTCTGGAACAGATTAATTGAATTTCCATTATTTCTTATGGAGAAAATGGATTTGGAAATCTTAATATTCGGTTTTAGTCACTCTCTCTGGAACGGATTAATTATGAAAACCAGGGGTCCACTGTATATTATGTGTGGGTGGGGTGGCCATACCTACCACACCTGATCTCATACAATAAATACTATTCATCTCTCACCCTACATTAAGACTACAAATATTTTAAGGTAAGTAATAAGTGTACTGTGTGTGCATTTTACTTTTTATCATTTTTAATGCCTAGTTCAATTGCTAACTTAATATGTTAGTGTAAACTTGTTATCTGGCATTTTTTTTTTTCAACAAGTCGGCCGTCTCCCACCGAGGCAGGGTGACCCAAAAAGAAAGAAAATCCCCAAAAAGAAAAATACTTTCATCATCATTCAAAACTTTCACCTCACTCATACATAATGACTGTCTTTGCAGAGGCGCTCAGATACGACAGGTGAGAATAAGTCCCTCCCAGCTGTCACTATCTCAGACCCCTCCTTTAAAGTGCAGGCATTGTACTTCCCATTTCCAGGACTCAAGTCCAACTAAATCAATTAACTGGTTTCCCTGAATCCCTTCACAAAATGTTACCCTGCTCACACTCCAACAGCTTGTCAGGTCCCAAAAAACATTCGTCTCCATTCACTCCTATCTAACACGCTCACACATGCTTGCTGGAAGTCCAAGCCCCTCGACCACAAAACCTCCTTTACCCCCTCCCTCCAACCTCTTCGAGGACGACTCCTACCCCGCCTTCCTTCCCCTACAGATTTATATGCTCTCCAAGTCATTCTACTTTGATCCATTCTCTCTAAATGACCAAACCACCTCAATAACCCCTCTTCAGCCCTCTGACTAATACTTTTAGTAATTCCACACCTCCTCCTAATTTCCATACTTCAAATTTTCTGCATAATATTTACACCACACATTGCCCTTAGACAGGACATCACTGCCTCCAGCTGCCTCCTCGCTGCAGCATTTGCAACCCATGCTTCACACCCATATAAGTGTGTTGGTACCACTATACTTTCGTACATTCCCTTCTTTGCCTCCATGGATAACGTTTTTTGTCTCCACAGATACCTCAATGCACCACTCACCTTTTTTCCTTCTATTGTTAACCTCATCCTTCATAAACCCATCCGCTGACAAGTCAATTCCCAAATATCTGAAAACATTTACTTCTTCCATAATCCCTCTCTCCAACGTGATATCCAATTTTTCTTTATTTAAATCGTTTGATACCCTCATCACCTTACTCTTATCTATGTTCACTTTCAACTTTCTACCTTTACACTCTCTCCCAAACTCGTCCACTAACCTTTGCAACTTTTCTTTAGAATCTCCCATAAGCACAGTATCATCAGCAAAAAGTAACTGTGTCAACTCCCATTTTGCATTTAATTCTCCATAATTTAATCCCACCCCTCTCCCCAACACCCTAGCATTTACTTCTTTTACAACCCCATCTATAAATATATTAAACAACCATGGTGACATTACACATCCTTGTCTAAGACCTACTTTTACCGGGAAGTAATCTCCCTCTCTCCTACACACCCTAACCTGAGCCTCACTATCCTCATAAAAACTCTTTACAGCCTTCAGTAACTTACTACCTATTCCATACACTTGCAACAGTTGCCACATTGCTCCCCTATCCACTCTATCATATGCCTTTTCTAAATCCATAAATGCAATGAAAACTTCTCTACCTACTCTTTGTCTTACCTCTAATTCTTTCAATAATAACCCTGCCATACACTTTACCTGGTATACTCAGTAAACTTGTTCACCTATAATTCTTACAATCTCTTTTATCCCCCTTCCCTTTATATAACGGAACTATACATGCTCTCTGCCAATCCCTAGGTACCTTCCCCTCTTTCATACATTTATTAAACAACAATACCAACCACTCCAACACTATATCCCCCCCCTGCTTTTAACATTTCTGTCATGATCCCATCAGTTCCAGCTGCTTTACCAACTTTCATTCTATGTAATGCCTCACGCACCTCTCCCACACTCACATCCTGCTCTTCTTCACTCCTAAACTATGTTATACCTCCCTGGCCAGTGCGTGAAATTACCGCCTCCCTTTTTTCATCGACATTTAAAAGTTCCTCAAAATAATATCTGGCATTTATATGCACTTATAAGTGGAAAAAATGGTGTTCTGCTTTCCAGCGATGTCCACTTTCCAGCGATAGCCTGGAACCTAACCTGCCGTATAAGTGGGGCCCTACTATATACATATTTCAGTTTTTTAAAAAGAAAAACAGTGCCATTTGCTTAACCTAGCATTTTTTCATGACATGCCATTGCACAAACTTCAACCAATATATAAAACCAACCATCTCCTTGCAGGATGTGTCCGGACAGAGCCCAGTATGGCATGGGTTAGCACAGGGATGACCACATGATTCCCGAGGTTTTAAGCACTTTTGCGTGCATAATGTTCCTTCTGGTACACAAGGCAGTTCATGGCAAACACGCTGACATTTGTGTAAACCACAAGGTAATGGACGTCCACACACTCCTCCACACGACACAGCAGTCAAGTAGCAAAGGGTTCGAAGCATTATCTGCAAGATAGACATTTTGTACATGAGATATAGTGAAAACTATCATGTGTATTATTTTGTGATACACAGTTGAAATTTTTATTTCTGCAAGTGGCATCTTCAATTTGATCAACTTTCATGTGATATCACAAGTCAGCAATATATCTTACCTTATGATTACCAAAACAAGGCTTATCAACAAGCATCGTACAAGGTGGACAAGGTTCATCAGGGTGACAGAGGTGGGTAGCTTCATGAGGACAACTATGAGGTCGTCGACATGGATTGTCACAGACCGGGGGTTTGGTTCCACAAGGCACAGGTGGGTACAACACTGATGCACCACAATGGCACGTTAGTTCTTCGAAGCTCGTCTGCCAGCATCTGGAACAAAATAATAACAATCAAACATTATAAAATGTACTCTAACACAGAATACTAATACTTCCTAAAAGTAATAACTGTGATGTCTTTTAAGTTGTGATTTACTGATTACTCATCTAAGGTACTGTCCTTTATTTTCCACAATTGTCTATAAGTTTATGAAATTTTTTTAACACAATAGCCGTCTCCCACCAAGACAGAGTGACTCAAAAAAGAAACACTTTCATCATCATTCACACTATCACTGCCTTGCCAGAAGTGCACAGATACGACAGTTTAGATACTCCTCCAAACAACAAATATCCCAAACCCCTCCTAAGAGTGCAAGTACTGTACTTCCCACCACCAGGACTCTAAGTCCAGCTAACCGGTAGTTCATAAGTATCCAAAACGGTTGGGATCCTCTCTAAGATACCTTACTATGTACCGCAATCAGCCCTCCTCTCACTATACTATTCACTCATCTATCCCTACCTCACCTATGCCATTTGTGCTTGGGGATCAACAGCAGCAACCCACCTAAAACCAATAATAACCCAACAAAAAGGTGCAGTAAGAATTATCATGCAATCCAATCCCAGGCAACACCCCCCCTCACTATAATAATAATATTTTTTTTTTTTAACAAGTCGGCCGTCTCCCACCGAGGCAGGGTGACCCAAAAAGAAAAAAAATCCCCAAAAAGAAAATACTTTCATCATCATTCAACACTTTCACCACACTCATACATAATCACTGTCTTTGCAGAGGAGCTCAGATAGGACAGCTGAGAATTGTCCCTCCTAGCTGTCACTATCCCAGACCCCTCCTTTAAAGTGCAGGCATTGTACTTCCCATTTCCAGGACTCAAGTCCAACTAAATCAATTAACTGGTTTTCCTGAATCCCTTCACAAAATGTTACCCTGCTCACACTCCAACAGATCGTCAGGTCCCAAAACCCATTCGTCTCCATTCACTCCTATCTAATATGCTCACACATGCTTGCTGGAAGTCCAAGCCCCTCGCCCACACTACCTCCTTTACCCCTTCCCTCCAACCTTTTCTAGGATGACACCTACCCCGCCTTCCTTCCCCTACAGATTTATACGCTCTCCAAGTCATTCTACTTTGATCCATTCTCTCTAAATGACCAAACCACCTCAACAACCCCTCTTCAGCCCTCTGACAAATACTTTTAGTAACTCCACACCTTCTCCTAATTTCCACATTCCGAATTTTCTGCATAATATTTACACCACACATTGCCCTTAGACAGGACATCTCCACTGCCTCCAGCTGCCTCCTCGCTGAATCATTTGCAACCCATGCTTCACACCCATATAAGAGTGTTGGTACCACTATACTTTCGTACATTCCCTCTTCGCCTCCATGGATAACGTTTTTTGTCTCCACAGATACCTCAACGCACCACTCACCTTTTTTTCCTTCATCAATTCTATGGTTAACCTCATCCTTCATAAACCCATCCGCTGACACGTCAACTCCCAAATATCTGAAAACATTTACTTCTTCCATAATCCCTCTCTCCAGTGTGATATCCAATTTTTCTTTATTTAAATCGTTTGATACCCTCATCACCTTACTCTTATCTATGTTCACTTTCAACTTTCTACCTTTACACACTCTCCCAAACTCGTCCACTAACCTTTGCAACTTTTCTTTAGAATCTCCCATAAGCACAGTATCATCAGCAAAAAGTAACTGTGTCAACTCTCATTTTGCATTTAATTCTCCATAATTTAATCCCACCCCTCTCCCCAACACCCTAGCATTTACTTCTTTTACAACCCCATCTATAAATATATTAAACACCCATGGTGACATTACACATCCCTGTCTAAGACCTACTTTTACCGGGAAGTAATCTCCCTCTCTCCTACACACCCTAACCTGAGCCTCACTATCCTCATAAAAACTCTTTACAGCCTTCAGTAACTTACTACCTATTCCATACACTTGCAACATTTGCCACATTGCTCCCCTATCCACTCTATCATATGCCTTTTCTAAATCCATAAATGCAATAAAAACTTCTCTACCTTTATCTAAATACTGTTCACATATATGCTTCACTGTAAACACTTGATCTACACATCCCCTACCCACTCTAAAGCCTCCTTGTTCATCTGCAATCCTACTCTCTGTCTTACCTCTAATTCTTTCAATAATAACCCTGCCATACACTTTACCTGGTATACTCAGTAAACTTATTCCCCTATAATTTTTACACTCTCTTTTATCCCCCTTCCCTTTATATAAAGGAACTATACATGCTCTCTGCCAATCCCTTGGTACCTTCCCCTCTTTCATACATTTATTAAACAAAAATACCAACCACTCCAGCACTATATCCCCTCCGCTTTAAATATTTCTGTCATGATTCCGTCAATTCCAGCTGCTTTACCCCCTTTCATTCTACGTAATGCCTCACGCACCTCCCCCACACTCACATCCTGCTCTTCTTCACTCCTAAACGATGTTGTACCTCCCTGGCCAGTACATGAAATTACCACCTCCCTTTTTTCATCGACATTTAAAAGTTCCTCAAAATATTCCCGCCATCTACCCAATACCTCCAACTCCCTATCTACTAACTCCCCTACTCTGTTTTTAACTGACAAATCCATTCGTTCCCTAGGCTTTCTTACCTTGTTTATCTCACTCCAAATTTTTTTCTTGTTTTCAGCAAAATTTCTTGACAGAGCCTCTCCCATTTTTTCATCCGCTCTTCTTTGCACTCTCTCACCACTCTCTTCACCTTTCTTTTACTCTCCATATACCCTGCTCTTCTATTAACACTTCTGTTTTGTAAAAACCTCTCATAAGCTACTTTTTTCTTTTATCACACCCTTTACTTCTTCATTCCACCACTCACTCCTCTTTCCTCCTGCACCCACCCTCCTATAGCCACAAACTTCTGCCCCACATTCTAATACTGCATTTTTAAAACTATCCCAACTCTCTTCAACCCCCCCACTACTCATACTTGCACTAGCCCACCTTTCTGCCAATAGTTGCTTATATTTCACCCTAACTTCCTCCTCCCTTAGTTTATACACTTTTACCTCTCTCTTACTTGCTGTTGCCATTTTCTTTTTGTCCCATCTACCTTTAACTGTAACTGTAGCTACAACCAAATAATGATGTGATATATCCGTTGCCCCTCTATAAACATGTACATCCTGAAGCCTACCCATCAACCTTTTATCCACCAATACATAATCCAACAAACTACTTTCCTTACGTGCTATATCATACCTTGTACAGTGGTACCCCGACTTACGATGTTATCATCTTACGTTATTTTCGATAACCGATATTTATAACGTAAGAAATTTGATTGTGACTTACGATGTTTGCTTCGTCTACTGACATTCGTACCGGACGTGTCCGCTTGGCGCCCAGCTGAGCGCGCACTCCAGGGAGCGTCAGTGCTATTGTTTACAAGCGAGAGCGACCACCCACCCACACCCACGCATTCATACCAGTATATTGTCATTATTCCACTGTTTTTAGTGCTTGCAACTGCTAAATAAGCTACCATGGGTCCAAGGAAAGATTCTAGTGCTAAGCCTGTGGTAAAGAATGTGCAGGGAGTGAAGCATTTATGCAGGGAGTGTAGCATTTATGCAGGGAGTGTAGCAGGGATGCAGGGAGTGTAGCAGGCATGCAGGGAGTGTAGCAGGGATGCAGGGAGTGTAGCAAGGATGCAGGGAGTGTAGCAAGGATGCAGGGAGTGTAGCAAGGATGCAGGGAGTGTAGCAGGGATGCAGGGAGTGTAGCAAGGATGCAGGGAGTGTAGCAGGGATGCAGGGAGTGTAGCAAGGATGCAGGGAGTGTAGCAAGGATGCAGGGAGTGTAGCAAGGATGCAGGGATGTAGCAGGGATGCAGGGAGTGTAGCAAGGATGCAGGGAGTGTAGCAAGGATGCAGGGAGTGTAGCAAGGATGCAGGGAGTGTAGCAAGGATGCAGGGAGTGTAGCAGGGATGCAGGAGTGTAGCAAGGATGCAGGGAGTGTAGCAAGGATGCAGGGAGTGTAGCAAGGATGCAGGGAGTGTAGTAGGCATGCAGGGAGTGTAGCATTCATGCAGGGAGTGTAGCAAAGATGCAGGGAGTGTAGCAAGGATGCAGGGAGTGTAGCAAGGATGCAGGGAGTGTAGTAGGCATGCAGGGAGTGTAGCATTCATGCAGGGAGTGTAGCAAAGATGCAGGGAGTGTAGCAAGGATGCAGGGAGTGTAGCAAGGATGCAGGGAGTGTAGCAAGGATGCAGGGAGTGTAGCATTCATGCAGGGAGTGTAGCATTCATGCAGGGAGTGAAGCAAAGATGCAGGGAGTGTAGCAAGGATGCAGGGAGTGTAGCAAGGATGCAGGGAGTGTAGCAAGGATGCAGGGAGTGTAGTAGGCATGCAGGGAGTGTAGCATTCATGCAGGAGTGTAGCATTCATGCAGGGAGTGTAGCATTCATGCAGGGAGTGTAGCATTCATGCAGGGAGTGTAGCATTCATGCAGGAGTGTAGCATTCATGCAGGGAGTGTAGCATTCATGCAGGGAGTGTAGCATTCATGCAGGGAGTGTAGCATTCAAAGAAAAGGCCAGTAACCCCAGAAAAGAACTTGGTACCTGCAGTGTTAATGGAAGGGATTCCCCTTCCAAACACTAGCATACTACTCCACCTTCTCCCTCCTCCCGTCCTCCACACATCAACAACTCTTCAATAAATGTAAGTGACATGTTATTGTTCAATATTTGCATGTGTATTTAGGTATTCTTTATTAAATTTTGTATTATTTAATGTCAAAAAGTTCTAAAAAATATTTTATTTAACTACTTTTGGAAGTCTTGGACGGATTAAATTTATTTCCATTATTTCTTATGGGGAAAATTGATTCGTTTAACGATTGTTTCGCCTTAAAATATGCCCTCTCTGACGGATTAATATCGTAAGTCGGGGTACCACTGTATATTTATTTATGCTCTTTTTCATAAAATATGTATTACTTATTACCAAACCTCTTTCTACACATAGCTCAATTAATGGTACCCCATTTACATTTACCCCTGGCACCCCAAATTTACCTACTACTCCCTCCACATCATTTTTACCCACTTTAGCATTAAGATTCCTAACCACAATTACTCTCTCACTTGGTTCAAAACTCCCCACACACTCGCTCAACATTTCCCAAAATCTCTCTCTCCTCTACACTTCTCTCTTCTCCAGGTGTATAAACACTTACTATAACCCACTTTTCACATCCAACCTTTATTTTACTCCACATAATCCTTGAATTTATATATTTATATTCCTTCTTTACCTGCCATAACTGATTATTCAACATTATTGCCACTCCTTCTTTAGCTCTAACTATCTGAAACCCCCCACCTAATCCCATTTATTTCTCCCCACTGAAACTCTCCTACCCCCTTCAGCTTTGTCTCACTTAAAGCCAGGACATCCAGCTTCTTTTCAATCATAACATCTACAATCATCTCTTTCTTATCATTCGCACAACATCCACGCACATTCAAACATCCCACTTTGACGGTTTTCTTCTTTTTCTTTTTAGTAAGCTATACAGGAAAAGGGGTTACTAGCCCATTGTTCCCGGCATTTTAGTCGACTTTTACAACACGCATGGCTTACGGAGGAAAGATTCTTATTCCACTTCCCCATGGTTTTCTTCTTTTTCTTTTTAGTAAGCTATACAGGAAAAGGGGTTACTAGCCCATTGTTCCCGGCATTTTAGTCGACTTTTACAACACGCATGGCTTACGGAGGAAAGATTCTTATTCCACTTCCCCATGGATATGAAAAGAAAAGCAATAAGAATAAGAACTATTAAGATAAAAATCAAAGAAAACTCAGATGAGTGTGTATACATAAACGTGTACATGTTTGCGTAGCGTGACCTAAGTGTAAGTAGAAGTAGCAAGACGTACCTGAAATCTTGCATGTTTATGAGACAGAAAAAAGACACCAGCAATCCTACCATCATGTAAAACAGTTTCAGGTTTCTGTTTCACAGTCACTTGGCAGGATGGTAGTACCTCCCTTTGTGGTTGCTGTCTACCAACCTACTACCTATAATAATATTAATAATATAATAATAATAATATTTTTATTTCGATGCAAGTTACAAGTACAGTGGTACCTCGAGTTACGATATTTTTTCGTTCGAGAATGCTGTTCAAGTGCCATTACCAAACGAATTTATCCCCATAAGGAATAATGTAAAATAGGCTAGTCCTTTTACACCCCCAAAAATATACTTACAAAAGCATTTAAAAAAATAAACTTACATAAAAGGGCGTTTTTGGGGACCATCGTAACTCAAGGTACCACTGTATACATAGTTATTGGTAGTTACAATTATAAAACTGTAATGCAAGGAGAGCCACTGGCATGCCATGGCATTAGGGGCAGCTTATTCTAAAGACTTATTCACTAAGTACTTAATACTAGAGAAATTGATTGAGTTTATTCTAGTTACATATTATTTCAAATTACAATATGATTATACATACTATTAAAAGACAATACTAGAGAAATTGGTTGAGTTTATTCTAGTTGTATATTTTATTTCAAGTTACATTATGTTGATGCTATACTAGTAAAATAACAACACTAGAGAAATTTATTGAGTTTCTTCTAGTTATATATTTTATTTCAAATTAACAAAATGATGATACTATACTATTTTAGATGACAATATGATATGAAATTGCAGCAAGTGTTAAGGAGGATGACAATATAAAACTGAGATTATCTTAAGTAAAATAACATTGGGTTTGAAAGCTTGTTACAGTATGAGTATTTAGTATAGGGTGAGTAGGTGATTTTTGAGAAGAGTCTTCAAAGACCTAAACTTACTCCTTTCAGAGCATCCACACTTACTACTGTGCAACCTACATTTACAGAACCATAAATTCCAATATTAACCCTGAACTAAAATGCTTTCTTGATAATTATGATAGGACCCATAGGCACAATACCAGACACAAAATTATCTATACAACCATTCAATGTACATTAAAGGGCCTAAAATCTGTAACTCCCTACCTGAAAACTCTAGAACTGCAGACTCAGCCACCATTTTCAAAATTACCGTCAAAAAACATCTTATCTCCCTAACACACACCACCATCAATTAACTACATGAAAACCACCTATTCATGCACACACACATCCTCATTTACTCCTACATTGACCCAAATGACAGTAAACACAAAATTCTGAAAATAGCTATTGCCTAATAAATCTCAAGCTAGTCCTAAGTTTGCCTGAGATACTCCAATATAGAAGCTTTAATAGAAACTGTATCATGCCAAGACAAAACCATTCTCATTATTAATTTTACAAATTGTTATATTCTTAAATGTTCTGAACTACCTCACTATTGTAAATCTATTTAATCATTTGTAATTTGTAATATAGAATAAGAATTATTATTAGTCTGCCCGAAATGCCTAGGCATGCTAGTGGCTTTCTTTGTAATTATTGTTTTATAATATGTAAACCACACATTTAATCTTTACAGAGAAATAAACATTTGAATTTGAATAAGATATTGGACAGAAATTTTAGGTAAAAAGGTTAGCCATGATATAGCAGGATGTCTATTAAGTTCCACTAACAATACTTCATAATAGTAACTCCTCTTGTAGCTCCATTATAATGTCCACTTTATTTCAAGATATAGAACTGACATAACTGTGATCAGTTATGAGGGTGGATGTAACCTTGTAGCTTGCCCAGAGGCAGGACTGCCTGGCCTGCCAGACTGTTACTGCTAGAGGCCCATATATCTACATAACCATCACAACCTGGTTGATCACACACTTAATTGGTAGAGGTCCAGTTTCTGTTTAGAAAATGTCTACCCTTTTTTTTTTCCTTCAACAAACCCTTCAACAAGCTGGCTGTCTCCCACCGAGACTGGGTGACCCAAAAAAGAAACACTTTCACCATCATTCACACTTAATCACTGTCTTTGCAGAGGTGTTCAGATACAACGGTTCAGATGACACTCCAAACAGCCAATATCCCAAACACCTTTAAAGTGCAGGCATTGTACTTCCCACCACCAGGACTCAAGTCCGGTTAACCAGTTTCCCTGAATTCTTAATTCTTCTTTTTATTTTTAGAAAGCTATATGGAAAAGGGTTACTAGCCCATTGCTCCTGGCATTTCAGTTGACTTTTACAAAACACATGGCTTATGGAGGAAAGATTCTTATTTCACTTCCCCATGGATAGGAAAGGAAAATAAGAACAAGAACAATTAACCCTTTCAGGGTCATGACCCCTGCTCACAAACTTGCTCTCAGGGTCAAAGAATTAAAAAAAAAAATTCTTAAAGAAATACTCAGAATATCTTTGAGGATGTCATAAAACAAAACAAAAAATTTGCCATTAGTACTTACCATATAGAGGAGTTGACAGAAAGTGAACGGTTGACGGTAACATCGGCAACTGCCACTCACTCCATATTATTTTTACTTTTATTCTATTTTTTTCTTTGTTTTAATATTTAATTTTTTTCAAGTAACTTTCATGGCCTGTGAGACCAATATGATGCATAATGTATATACTCATTGTATGCAACACAATAACCGCACAAATATTGTCATCATTATAGTCTTTACAAAACTTGTTTACACAAATAAGTAAAATTGTTGCTTATTACTAAAGTTCAGTGGAACCTCGATTTTCGTGATTAATCTATTCTAAAAAGTCTGATGAAAACCAAATCGTATGAAAACTGAAGCAATATTTCCCATAAGAAATAATATAAATCCAATTAATCCATTCCAGACACCCAAAAATATTAACAAAAAATACATTTTATAGATAATAACTATAGTTTTACATACAGAAAACAATGAGAAATAAATATAAATGACTAATGAAATGGATAAATGAACATTTAACATCACTTTTACCTTTATTGAAGACTCTTGTTGGCGTATGGAAGACAGCGCAGAGGGGAGAGGGAGAAGAGGTTATTGTTTGGAAGGGAAATCCCCTTCCATAGGGACTTCAGGTATCAAGGCCCTATCCGGGGTTACTTCCTTTCTTTATTATTTACTGGCACTAAGTCCAGCTCGAGAGCCACTGTACTCCTGTCACACAAAAAATCTGTCCAGAGAGGTCTGTATCTGGCATCTCTAAGATTTGCCTAAAATGGGACAAGGCATTGTCACTGAACATATTGTAGACACAGCTTGCAACTGCTTTGTTAGGGTGATATTTCACCACAAAACTTTGCAACTAACTCTACTTTGCACACATGTCCTTAACCCTTTCAGGGTCGAGACCCCCGATCCTTAACTCGTTTTCAGGGTCGAAACATTTTCGGAAAAAAAAATTATTTTTTTTCTTATGAAATGATAGAGAATCTTTTCCGATCATAATGACACCAAAAGTATGAAATTTGGTGAAAAAGTAACAGAATTATGCACTCGCAAAGTTAGTGGTATCAACGATATTTATGTATCGGCGATTTCGCCCACTTTGAGCCCCATTTTCGGCCAATTCCAATGTTTCAGTCTACTAAAATTATAGTTATTTTTCTAGAATTCCATTTGTTCTATCGATTGAGTACATGAAACTGCCAATTTACCGATTTCAACTACCTTTCTGCTAATAGTTGTTTATATCTCACCCTAACTTCCTCCTCCCTTCGTTTATACACTTTTACCTCTCTCTTACATGCTGTTGCCATTTTCTTTTTGTTCCATCTACCTTGTACTCTAACTGTAGCTACAACTAAATAATGATCCGATATATCTTTTGCCCCTCTATAAACATGTACATCCTGAAGCCTACCCATCAACCTTTTATCCACCAATACATAATCTAACAAACTACTTTCATTACGTGCTACATCATACCTTGTATACTTATTTATCCTCTTTTTCATAAAATATGTACTACTTATTACCAAACCTCTTTCTACACATAGCTCAATTAACGGTTCCCCATTTACATTTACCCCTGGCACCCCAAATTTACCTACTACTCCCTCCACAACATTTTTATCCAATTTAGCATTAAGATCCCCAACCACAAGTACTTTCTCACTTGGTTCAAAACTCCCCACGCACTCACTCAACATTTCCCAAAATCTCTCTCTCTCTCCTCTACACTTCTCTCTTCTCCAGGTGCATAAACACTTACTATAACCCACTTTTCACATCCAACCTTTATTTTACTCCACAATCCTTGAATTTATACATTTATATTCCCTTTTTACTTGCCATAATTGATTATTCAACATTATTTCCACTCCTTCTTTAGCTCTAATTCTATTTGAAACCCCTGACCTAATCCAATTTATTTCCCCCCACTGAAACTCTCCTACCCCCTTCATCTTTGTCTCACTTAAAGCCAGGACATCCAGCTTCTTTTCATTCATAACATCTAGAATCATCTCTTTCTTATCATTCGCACAACATCCACGCACATTCAAACATCCCACTTTGACAGTTTTCTTCTTTTTCTTTTTAGTAAATTTATACAGGAAAAGGGGTTATTAGCCCATTGTTCCCGGCATTTTAGTTGACTTCTACAACACGCATGGCTTACGGAGGAAAGATTCTTATTCCACTTCCCCATGGATATGAAAGGAAAAGCAATAAGAACAAAAATTAAGATTAAATCAAAGAAATCTCAGATGAGTGTGTATACATAAACATGTACATGTATGTTTAGAGTCACACTTATATAAATAAGAAATATTTACAGTAATGTTGGAGGAGATGGTGGCAGAGGGCAGCTTTGGTCTCAGTGCCCTTATACCTCAAACAACAATGGAGGAGTTAAGTTTCGTGTCGTCATTTTCTACCGCTTAATAGCTTAACTTACTTGCTACACTGTTAATGCTACACTTTATCGCTGGCTGGTGCTATAGCCTTTATCGACTTGAGCTGCTTTAGAATCGTACATATCGTAGAATCACTGAAGAAGGTACATTCTCCCTTCTCTTCCTCTTCCACTTTTGTACTTTGCTACAATTTCTTTCTTCAATTCTATCGTGTTTGTCACTTTCTTTACCAAAGGGCTGCCACTATGAAGTTTCTTTGGGCCCATGGTGGCTTATTTCACAGTCACAATCAATAAACAAGCACTAAACACAATGAATTTAGTGTGATAAACAAAGCTAGACTGGCTCACGACTCCTGCATGGCGAGGCGCGCAAGCGCAGGGCAGGCGGACAGGTCTGGGACGGGGGCCGATAATCAGGCAAAAATTGGGCTGAAAAAAGCGATCGATAATCGACCCGGCCGATAATCAGACCAGCCGATTTCCGGGGTCCACTGTATATACAGCACAAAACTAGTGTTAGGCTTGCCGACACTAATAATGCTCTTTTCTGTCATGTCAGAGATCACAGTCATCCTATTGATTGGTCTTCTGCTAAAACTGTCTACCCTACGTCCAACTTTCATAGTCGCCGCCTGGTTGAATCCTCCCTTATACACAACTTTCCCTGTATGAATCTTATCCCTGGCTTTGTCTCTGTTGATGCTTTCCTCTCCCATTACATTGTTAAATGCTCCGAACTTCAGAACACCCGTAACTTAACCTGATTCCTTCCCCTTCTATCTCTTCCCCCTTCTCCTTTTTCTCCTATGGATTTTCTTTTCTTTCTTTTCTTTTGCCTTGTATTTGTCCTTCTTTATTTTATTCGCCTTTTCCTCCCTCTGTGTTCTCGTCCAACCCATGTGGGCCGCCAGCTTCTTTGCAGTGCTCCTTTCCTAGAATATGACTGACTCCACTACTACTACTACTACTACTACCTCCATTATTACCCCACTCTCTTGTACCCTCCCCTGTCTGCCTGCCTATATATACCCCTTCCACCTGTTCTGTGTGTTAGTGTGACTTTGTAAATGGTCCAAGTCAGGCCGAAACGTCGTCGTAAGCTCCTCTCTTTTTATATGTGCGGGTTGTGTGTGTGTTCTAGTTTCTTACTAGTTCTTGTTCTTATTTCCTCTTATCTCCATGGGGAAGCGGAACAGAATTCTTCCTCCGTAAGCCATGCGTGTCGTAAGAGTCAACTAAAATGCCGGGAGCAAGGGGCTAGTGACCCCTTCTCCTGTATACATTACTAGGGTTAAAAAGAGAAGCTTTTGTTTTTCTCTTTGGGCCACCCCACCTTGGTGGGAAGCGACCGATTTGTTGAAAGAAGAAAGATTTAAAAGTTCCTCAAAATATTTCTGCCATCTTCCCAAAACCTCCAGCTCCCCATCTAATAACTCCCCTACTCTGTTTTTAACCCTTAAACGGTCGAAACGTATATATATGTTCGCACGCCCAGTGCCCCGAATATTTTTTTTTTATAGAAATAGAGCACATTTTTTTAAGTGTTATAGGATAAAAAAAAAAATTTAGGGTCAGTACTTACCGAGATATGAGGCGGAGAAGTTGGCACTGGATGCTAACCTGACAGCAACAGGAGTCCTGCAGCTTGCAGAATTGTTGCCGATATACCTTTTTTCTCTTTTTTTTATTTTTATATAATTTTTATGTTCTGATAATTACAATTTACAGTGGACCCCGCTATTCGAACTTATTCCATTCCAGGAGCTAGTTCTCAACGCGAAATGTTCGAGTGGCGATTTAATTTTTCCCATAAGAAATAATGGAAATACAATTAATCCGTTCCTGCTGTCAGGAGGCATGACAAAATAGTACTTCACTGTGAAGCTATTATCAACTCGACAGCTTATTTATCTATCGCAATTCATCTAATATGACATAATAAACAATATAAATAACATAAAACCCTGATATACACTCTAGAATGAATAAAATATGTATGTCGTTACGAATGTGGTGGCTGGGAAGGACGGTGGTGGCGGGTATTCTTGCTACAGCTGCGAAAACATTTTCCCATTCTTTCCTCCTTCAGACGTGTTAGTATAAGAGAAAACGGAGTTTGTAATGCTATCTGCATTAGATCACTTCCAGTCAGCTTCAAGGAATGAACAGAAATCATACGTGTCAGGCTGGTAACAGCAACAACAACTGGTTTGTTTACAAAACTCCGAACCTTGTTTACTCACCACTGCCTCTACCACCACTGCCTCTCACCACTGCCTCTCACCACTCCCTCAACCACCACTGCCTCAGCCTCTACCACTACTGCCTCTACCACCACTGCCTCTCTCCACTGCCTCTCACCACTGCCTCTACCACCACTGCCTCTACCACCACTGCCTCTACCACTACTGCCTCACACTTAATGAACAAACTCCAAAAAATTATAATTAAGTGTGAAATGTCTGGATGAGCATGCAGGGTAATGTTCTCTCGAGTGTAAACAACGCGGGACTGGCTCTCCAAGCGCCTGGGCGGACAGGTGATGGACGCACTTGTTCGAATCGTGATATTTTGTTTGCATGGCGATATCAATTTTCTTGTTCTAATAACGATATGTTCTATTGCCGAGCCGTTCGAATAGCGGGGGTCCACTGTATAGTAGTTCTTGTGATTTCATAGCCAATCTTTGTTCTGACAGTAATATTAGGTACTGAAATTGTACTCAAATAATAATAATAATGATAGTGCATAAAATAATAATAATGATAGTGAATAATAATAATGATAATAATAATAAAGTTCCCTTGAAGCATTATGTAAGATATGTGTCACTGCACTGTGGGTAGTCTTATCTCTTCTTATCAGTCCAGTAATTACAGTGATGACATTTGACGAGCTTACACTGCTTCCCTTTATTTGTTATGCAAACCTGTCTGTCTGTCTGTCAGTTAGTTAGTTACCATTTTGTCCTATGCACATGTCGATTAGACACTATCTGTCTGTCTGTCTGTCTGTGTGTCCGTCTTTCTGTCTGCCTGTGTGTCATCTCCTTTCTGTCTGCTTGTCTCAGAGAGTAGCTCATGAACCAACTGGTATTACGTAGATCACAAGCACATTATATCACTTTATCTTGATTTTTAGTTATCCTAGGTAATTTACACTATGTATAATTGTATTTACGTATGTGTTCCTGTGAGACAGACAGATAGAGACAGAGACAGATAGAGACAGAGACAGATAGAGACAGATAGAGACAGAGACAGATAGAGACAGAGACAGATAGAGACAGAGACAGATAGAGACAGAGACAGATAGAGACAGAGACAGATAGAGACAGAGACAGATAGAGACAGAGACAGATAGAGACAGAGACAGATAGAGACAGAGACAGATAGAGACAGAGACAGAGACAGATAGAGACAGAGACAGATAGAGACAGAGACAGACAGAGACAGACAGAGACAGACAGACAGAGATAGACAGCCAATCAGATACCCAGCTGACCAGCCAGGTGGCCAACCAGCTGCTGGCCAGCCAGGTGGCCAGGTGGCCAACCAGCTGCTGGCCAGCCAGGTGGCCAGGTGGCCAGCCAGGTGGCCAGGCAGGCAGGCAGGCAGGCAGGCAGGCAGGCAGGCAGGCAGGCAGGCAGGCAGGCAGGCAGGCAGGCAGGCAGGCAGGCAGGCAGGCAGGCAGGCAGGCAGGCAGGCAGGCAGGCAGGCAGGCAGGCAGGCAGGCAGGCAGGCAGGCAGGCAGGCAGGCCGGCAGGCAGGCAGGCAGGCAGGCAGGCAGGCAGGCAGGCAGGCAGGCAGGCAGGCAGGCAGGCAGGCAGGCAGGCAGGCAGGCAGGCAGGCAGGCAGGCAGGCAGGCAGGCAGGCAGGCAGGCAGGCAGGCAGGCAGGCAGACAGGCAGGCAGGCAGGCAGGCAGGCAGGCAGGCAGGCAGGCAGGCAGGCAGGCAGGCAGGCAGGCAGGCAGGCAGGCAGGCAGGCAGGCAGGCAGGCAGGCAGGCAGGCAGGCAGGCAGGCAGGCAGGCAGGCAGGCAGGCAGGCAGGCAGGCAGGCAGGCAGGCAGGCAGGCAGGCAGGCAGGCAGGCAGGCAGGCAGGCAGGCAGGCAGGCAGGCAGGCAGGCAGGCAGGCAGGCAGGCAGGCAGGCAGGCAGGCAGGCAGGCAGGCAGGCGAGGCAGGCAGGCAGGCAGGCAGGCAGGCAGGCAGGCAGGCAGGCAGGCAGGCAGGCAGGCAGGCAGGCAGGCAGGCAGGCAGGCAGGAGGCAGGCAGGAGGCAGGCAGGAGGCAGGCAGGCAGGCAGGCAGGCAGGCAGGCAGGCAGGAGGCAGGCAGGAGGCAGGCAGGCAGGCAGGCAGGCAGGCCTGCCAGCCTGCCGACATCACTTTCCACTTCAAAGGGGAGTGTTAATATGACATGACATCAGTGAATCCTTGGTGTTTGCCGCAGTGTTTGCTCTAGCTGGCGCTCAGTTTAATTGGTGCTCCCACAAGGTACTAAGTGGTCCCAGATTTTTTTAATATGGCACACACCGAGTGTTAAGACCCATTCTATGCTGACCAGGCATCTCAGGCCAATCGTGCCAAATTTGGAGGCAGGAAAAATAAAACGGAAATATATGTTTGGGGCAGTAGCAGTACTAACGTATATATACGTTTGGACCGTTTAAGGGTTAACTGACAAATCCATTCTTTCCCTAGGCTGGTAATATTATCTACATGGATTTATAATAAAAATATGTGGAAAATAATATTAATTTTATTAATAATATTTTATTTCAGCATGATATAATGATTATACAGAGGTGGGATGACATTTAGTTGTGCAAGCAGAAAGCTATAGTTATGCAGAGCATAACATGTCATAAGAAGAAACTAAAATGCTGGGAACAAGGGGCTAGTAACCCCTTCTGTATAAATTACTAAATGTAAAAAGAAAAAATGAAAGTTTCTTCTTTTAGGGTCACCTGCCTTAGTGGGAGATGACTGGTATCTTGAAAAAAATAATAATAATTTTTATTTCTACAAGTACAAGACACAGACATTACAGACCTAGCTGACATCATTGGCATGCTATGTAGAAAACTCCCTGGTTATGCAAAGCATTTCTGGCAATTTATGTTAATCTTGTTTCTAGGGATCCAACCCACAACAGTTGTCCAACACCCAGGTGTACCTAATTACTGCTAGGTGAACAGGGGCAGCAGGTGTAAAGAAACCCAACATTTCACTCATGCCAAGATCGATCCCTGGACCCTCAGTGTGTGAACTGAGGATACTATCAATCAACTAAGCATTAGAGATGTTGTGTCTAAGGGCATGTGTGGCATAAATATTATAGAGAATTACTCAGCCCTCTGAATAATATTAAAAGTATTATTCAGAGGGCCGAGGAGGGGTTGTTGAGGTGGTCTGATCATTCAGAGAGGATGGAATACAATAAGATGACTTGGAGGGTGTATAAATCTGTAGTGGAGGGAGGGTGGGGTAGGGGTCACCCTAGGAAAGGATGGAGGGAGGGGGGTAAAAGAAGTTTTGTGCGCAAGGGGCTTGGGCATATAGCAGGCATTGAATGGAGACAAATGTTTTTTTGGGACTTGACGAGCTGTTGGAGTGTGAGCAGGGTAATATTTTGCGAAGGGATTCAGGGAAACTGGTTAGCTGGACTTGAGTCCTGGAGGTGGGAAGTACAATGTCTGCACTTTAAAGGAGGGGTTTAGGATATTTGCGGTTTAGTGACATCTAAACTGTCATGCAAAGACAAGTGATAGTGTGAATGATAGTTCTTTTTTGTTTTGGGTCGCCCTGCCTTGGTGGTCACCATGCCAGCGTAATGGAAAAAAAATCCACTGCCTCTTAGTTTACTTTTTATCTACTGACTTAGAGCTTCTTTCTCCCTGTTATTACCCAGTGCATTATGAAAAGTAAATTTACTTACTTGAATTTAAATACAAAATTTATTTTCCATGGGTAAGTTTTTACTGTAATGGATGAGTTTAGTAGTATAGAACTACAAAATCTTGTCTTCAAACTGATGGAACAATTTCCTTCATAATCAATGAGTAGAAAGAAGAAACATCAACAGTTAAGGAAGTTTTAAGATACATGTATACAAAAAAATATTAATCCTTTAAAACAAATGAGAAAGTTGCTAAGGTAGCAGACAATGAAGTAGTTTAACAATATGAGGAGGAAGGAATCTTTTGGTAATCTAACTACCAATCCCATGAGTGAGAGAGGCAAGCCTGCTATCCACTCTATTACCAGAATTAAAAGAACCCAAACAAGAACATGTACTTATTCTGACGACTGGGGCAACAGTGAGGACTATCACGATCAATGCAGTATGTACCCCACTTTCTTATTTAGGTTTTTTAACATTGGTGGTGAAGTCATTACCATAATGACTTCCATCATGCACAGCTAACAGTTTGATTCCTGCAAGATTCCTCCTCCAACATGATGTTACTTTGATGGGTGTAAAATTTTACATTGGTAAAACCACAATTTCATTTATTCTTTTTTTAAGAAACTGATTATATTGCATGTTACAGGCTAACAATCTGATTATATAACACATTGATAATATAACTATAAATAAACAAACTATGATTATAAGTGGCAATAGAACATCTTATTCAGTTACTTAGGGAATGTTGCAACAATGGGCTCACCTTGGACAGTTTCCACGGTGACATGGCTCCTCGCATTTATGTAAGCCACACGTCAACATTCTCCCACACACCAGCGTACAAATGTGGTCCACATCTATACAGCATTTGGTGCTGCATTTGTGTCTGCTACAATGACGCATCTGTGAAATAACTCAATACTAAGCAATAGAAAACACAGTATTTCCATTGAACTATAAAAATCTGTGCAAGAGATGACATCTTCAGAAATATAGAGGAATAAATGTCAACTTAAGTCACTTCCTAGGTAGTAGGTTTGTAGACAGCAACCGCCCAGGGAGGTACTACCATCCTGCCAAGTGAGTGTAAAACGAAAGCCTGTAATTGTTTTACATGATGGAAGGATTGCTAGTGTCTTTTTTCTGTCTCTCGAACATGAAAGATTTCAGGTATGTCTTGTTACTTCTACAGTGGACCCTCGGTTTTCATGTTTAACCCTTTGACTGTCGCAACCCCTAATCCTGAGTGCTCTCCTGTTGTCGCAAAATTAAAAAAAAAAAAAAAAATTCTTATGGAATGATAGAGAATCTTTTCCTGATGGTAATGACACCAAAAGTATGAAATTTGATTGAAAACTTACGGAGTTATGCTCTCGCGAAGTTAGTGATCTCGGCGATATATACGCATCGACAATTTCGCCGACATTGAGCCCTATTTTCGGCCAATTCTATTGTTCCAGTCGACCAAACTCATAGCTATTTCTTTAGAACTCCATTTGTTCTATCGATTGAGTATAAGAAACCACCAATTTACCGACTTCAACTACCCAATAAAGTGGTCAGAAATTGGCAATTTGGCAATTTCATGCAAAATAAAAAAGTTGTCAATTTCAAAATAGGGTCCAGAATAAACAATGCAGACATTCCTGGCACTAAAATAAGATGTTATCTGTTCATTAGTCAGGCCCCTCTTATATTACTCTTGCTTTCTATTTTGATTTTTTATTCACAAAAAATAGAAGATTTACGGTAATGCAGACTATTGCATTATTGTTAAAATGGTATAAATAATATCAGTGCACTTGTGAAAGAATATTAGACTCAACAATTGATGTGTATTGGACAAGTGGCATGATTTGCTTACTCTTGAACATTTGCAAAAATCGAACATTTCCCCTACTTTGAGCTCAATTTCAAGGTCGTTTTCATCATGAAACTAATCAAAATCATCTATATTTCTGTAGTATGTTTTCCATTCTATCAAATGAGACCATAAAAAGAGAATACAACCATAAATACTATACGAAAATACACCTCAAAGACGGTGTTTTAATCCAAAAAAACAGTCAGAGTTTTTATTCTCTCATTATGCACTGCGTGCTGCAGGATTTTTTTTTATTCAGCGCACACTGACCACACAGACCCATTCTCTCATATGTGGGCCCACCAGCTTTCTCCCGCTTGATTTGAAGCCGCTAGAATTTGTGAGTATATATACGTCCGAAATAGTGGCTCGTAAGACGTATATATATGACCGAAACAGTCAAAGGGTTAATCCGTTCCAGAGGGATCAACTAAAACTGAAATCATTGAAAACTGAAACCATTTTCCCCATAAGAATTAATGTAAATTCAATTAATTCGTTTCAGACACCCAGGAGTATTAACAAAAAATATTTTTTTAGGAGTGAAGAACAGGATGTGAGTGTGGGGGAGGTGCGTGAGGCATTACGTAGAATGAAAGGGGTAAAGCAGCTGGAACTGACGGGATCATGACAGAAATGTTAAAAGCAGGGGAGGATATAGTGTTGGAGTGGTTGGTATTGTTGTTTAATAAATGTATGAAAGAGGGGAAGGTACCTATGGATTGGCAAAGAGCATGTATAGTTCCTTTATATAATGGGAAGGGGGATAAGAGAGATTGTAAGAATTACAGGGGAATAAGTTTACTATGTAGTAGGTTGGTAGACAGAAACCACCAAGGGAGGTACTACTGTGGAAAAATAAACACATAAGCAGTATAATGTGATCCTTTATTGACAACGTTTCGCCCACGCAGTGGGCTTTATCGAGTCACAGACAGATCTACCTGGAAAATGAGTAACATGAATATATATAGGGTATAGTCAGGTGAAGAATGCTGGGTCAGGTGGAGAAAGCTGCATGTGACAGTCTTAAAAGTAGTGTGATAGTTTAAAACCTTGTGTGACTTAAAGGACCTGAAGTGTTCCATTCTTGAGTTCTAGGTGGGATAGCGTTGAAGAAGTTTCTTGGCAATAGGTTCAGCTATGTTGTAGAAGCCGTTGTTCTGGTTGAAGTTGTTGGATATACAGATAAGTGATGATTCCAGGATTCTTCGGTACTGCGTGTTGTCTTCTCTGGCGATGAGTCTTGCTTTTCTGTAGTTGATTAAATGGTTGTGTAAATTTCGGTGTTGAACACAGGCATTTCTTGAGTCGTCAGATCTGCCTGCATACTGGTGGTGTAATTATAGGCTTTTTCCTGCGTGCACTCAGAATCTGCAGCAGTGAGTTCCTTGAAGAATGCTCCCTCATTGAACAAGTTTTTTCCAAACTTCACTATTCTCGTCACTTCATTAGAGACTGCAGACGACGGGCATTAAACATCTTCAACACACCCAGAGAAGACACTGCTGAGAAGAGATACATAGTCCTTCCCACCAACTCCATTTCCAAACTAGTTTCCAACATTTTTTCTAAGACCTCATTCCGAGTATCCACCTCCACATCCACCACCATCAAGGACATTACCAGTAACAGACAGGAAAAGCTTCAATCCACGGCAGGGGTATACACAATCCCTTGTAATGGCTGCAGCAAATTATACGTTGGCAAAACATCCAGAGACCTCCAAACACGCATTTCAGAACAACAGTACGCAGGCAGATCTGACGACTCAAGAAATGCCTGTGTTCAACACCGAAATTTACACAACCATTTAATCAACTACAGAAAAGCAAGACTCATCGCCAGAGAAGACAACACGCAGTACCGAAGAATCCTGGAATCATCACTTATCTGTATATCCAACAACTTCAACCAGAACAACGGCTTCAACAACATAGCTGAACCTATTGTCAAGAAACTTCTTCAACGCTATCCCACCTAGAACTCAAGAATGGAACAATGCAGGTCCTTTAAGTCACACAAGGTTTTAAACTATCACACTACTTTTAAGACTGTCACATGCAGCTTTCTCCACCTGACCCAGCATTCTCCACCTGACTATACACTATATATATTCATGTTACTCATTTTCCAGGTAGATCTGTCTGTGACTCGATAAAGCCCACTGCGTGGGCGAAACGTTGTCAATAAAGGATCACATTATACTGCTTATGTGTTTATTTTTCCATTGTGTCAGTATTTTATACCATTTATTTCCATCGAGGTACTACTGTCCTGCCAAGTGAGTGTAAAACGAAAGCCTGTAATTGTTTTACATGGTAGGATTGCTGGTGTCTTTTTTCTGTCTCATAAACATGCAAGATTTCAGGTACATCTTGCTACTTCTATTTACACTTAGGTCACACTACACATTCATGTACAAGCATATATATACACACCCCTGAATATATTACTAATTGTAAAAGGAGAAACTTTCGTTTTTCCTTTTGGGCCACCCTGCCTTGGTGGGAAACGACTGACTTGTTGAAAGAAATAAGAAGTTTACTGAGTATACCAGGTAAAGTGTACGGTAGGGTTATTATTGAAAGAATTAGAGGTAAGACAGAGAGTAGAATTGCAGATGAGCAAAGAGGCTTTAGAGTGGGTAGGGGATGTCTAGATCAAGTGTTTACATTGAAGCATATACAGTGGACCCCCGAGTAACGTAAAAACTTCATTCCAGAAGCCTGCTCAAGTGCCATTATGGAACGAATTTACTCCCTTAAGGAATAATGTCATGTAGGTTAGTCAATTTCAAACCCCCAAAAATACACTACCACAAGCACTTACAATATTATACTTACATAATTGTAAGATTTCCGGAGTGTTCGTATGTGAACACTATTTAGATAAAGGAAGGGAAGTTTTCATTGCATTTATGGATTTAGAAAAGGCATATGATAGAGTAGATAGGGAAGCAATGTGGCAAATGTTGCAAGTGTATGGAATAGGTAGTAAGTTACTGAATGCTGTAAAGAGCTTTTATGAGGATAGCAAGGCTCAGGGTAGGGTGAGTAGGAGAGAGGGAGATTACTTCCCGGTAAAAGTAGGTCTTAGACAGGGATGTGTAATGTCACCATGGTTGTTTAATATATTTATAGATAGGGTTGTAAAAGACGTAAATGCTAGGATGTTGGGGAGAGGGGTGGGATTAAATTATGGGGAATTAAATGTAAAATGGGAGTTGACACAGTTACTTTTTGCTGATGATACTGTGCTTATGGGAGATTTTAAAGAAAAGTTGCAAAGGTTAGTGGACGAGTTTGGGAGGGTGTGTAAAGGTAGAAAGCTGAAAGTGAACATAGATAAGAGTAAGGTGATGAGGGTATCAAATGATTTTACCCTTTGACTGTCGGAGACCCCTTTCTGTAACTGTCATTCTATGTCGGGAAATATTCGAAAAAAACAAAATTATTTTTTCTTATCAAAATGTTAAGATTATTTTTCTGATTGTTTTTGTCCTAAAAACAGATTTTTACCGAGATATGGAGGTGTAAAGTTGGTAGAAAATGAGCCGCGTATGGCAACAGCGGCGAATGCCACTCACTTGGTAAACATTTGTTTACTTCCATTCATAGATTTCTTGTTTTTTTTCACTATTTTCATTTTTTACGTAACTTATGTGGCCTGCGAGACCAAGGTAAGGTGCAATGTATATATATACATTCGTTGTATGCAACACAATAATAGCATAAACATTAGTATCTTTATATTGTTTACAAAACTTGTTTACACAAACCAACAATACAAAAAAATCTTTATTACTATTGTTCTATAATATATATACAAATGTACAGTCACTGGACATGTTCATAGACGTTCTGCAGCTTGTGGAACTCTTTGAAACATGGTTCCATGCACAGTGGTGTTTTACATTCCTCACACATAAAACGAGTGTCTGCATTTTTGTGGGTGTTTTTTTTGTATATGCACAGACAAAACATCTCTTCTGAACAGTTTTCTTCAAAGTAGTAGCAGGCAGTTATGTTAGGTAGTTATCCTAGGTTGATGGTCGTCTGGGTCGTCATTCCTTCCTTCCTTCCTTCCTACCTACGTACCTACCTTCCTTCCTTCCTTCCTTACTACCTTTCATCTCGTCCTTCCTTTCTTCCTTCTGGTTTCTATATATACACACAGTCACTGGACACATGCCTAGAACTGCTATAAGCTTCTGGAAGCTGGTTGTTGTGTCTGGGTCATCATTCCGTCCTTCCTACATTCCTTCTAACCTTCTTTCCTACATTCCTTCCTTTCATCTCGTCCTTCCTTTCTTCTGGTTTCTATATATATGCATATATAATCACTGGACACTTCATAGAATTGCTATTAGCTTCTGGAAGCTGGTTGTTGTTTCTGGGTCGTCATTCCTTCCTTCCTGCCTTCCTACCTACCTTCCTTCCTTTCATACCGTCCTTCCTTCTTTTCATCTCCTTCCTTCCTTCTGGTTTCTATATATACGCATACTATATAGTCACTGGACACTTCATAGAACTGATAATAGCTTCTGGAAGCTGGTTGTTGTGAGTGTGTGGACTTATAAATATGCTGAGTCAGGGTGCGGCTGCTGTCAAAATGACATATTATACCATCACTCACCACCCTCACTGCCTTGTCAACACCCATGGGGTCCCTTGCTCTTCTTCCCCACAGTCCTTCCTACCTACTTACGTACCTACTTATGTACCTACTTACGTACCTACTTGCTTACCTACTTACCTACTTGCTTACCTACTTGCCTACCTACTTACCTACCTACTTCCCTTAGCGCTTGAAGCTGTGTGTGTGGACATCTAAATTTGCTGAGTCAGGGTAAGGCAGCTGTCAAAATGACATATTATACCATTACTCACCACCCTCACTGCTGTCAACCTGTCAACACAAAAGGGGTTGCATGTCTGCTTCCCCACAACCTCCTTCCTAGCTTCCTTTCTTCCTTCCTTCCTTTCTTTCTTACTTATTTCCTTCCTTCCTCTCATCTCTTTCTTCCTGCCTTCCTTTCTTCCTTCATTCATTCCTTCCTTTTTTCTTCCTTTCTTACTTCTTTTGTTCCTTCCTTCTTCACATCTCTCCTTCCTTTCTTTCTTACTTCTTTTGTTCCTTCCTTCCTCTCATCTCTCCTTCCTTTCTTTCTTACTTCTTTTGTTCCTTCTTCTCATCTCTCCCTTTCTTTCTTCTTTCCTTTCCTCCTTCCTTCTTTCCTTCCTTCCTTTCATCTCTTCTTTCCTTCCTTCCTTTCATCTCTTCTTTCCTTCCTTCCTTTCATCTCTTCTTTCCTTCCTTCCTTTCATCTCTTCTTTCCTTCCTTCCTTTCATCTCTTCTTTCTTTCCTTCCTTTCATCTCTTCTTTCCTTCCTTCCTTCCTTCCTCTCATCTCTTCCTTCCTTTCTTTCTTCCTTCCTTCCTTCCTTCTGGTATCCTGGGCATTGCTTTCGGTCACAAACTCCTCAAAACCATGAAATTCATCTTCAGAGACACTTCCATCTGTGTTAGAGCTATCATTGAGGAAGAGAGAGAGTCCCAGATTCGCCGGGGAGTCAGATATTTCTTACGCTAGGGATGCTGAACATGGACTACTGAAATGGCTTTCCCACAATGCACCACTGGCTGCCCGATTTTTTTTATACTGCGCACACTGACCACACAGACCCATTCTCTCACATGTGGGCCTACCAGCTTTCTCCCACTTGATTTGAGGCCGCTAGAATTTAGGCGTATAAATACGTCCGAAACATTGGCTCGTAAGACGTATATAAACGTCCGAAACAGTCAAAGGGTTAAATAAAAGAAAAATTGGATATCACACTGGAGAGAGGGATTATGGAAGAAGTGAACGTTTTCAGATATTTGGGAGCTGACTTGTCAGCGGATGGATTTATGAAGGATGAGGTTAACCATAGAATTGATGAAGGAAAAAATGTGGGTGGTGCTTTGAGATATCTGTGGAGACAAAAAACGTTATCCATGGAGGCAAAGAAGGGAATGTATGAAAGTATAGTGGTACCAACACTCATATATGGGTGTGAAGCATGGGTTGCAAATGCTGCAGCGAGGAAGCGACTGGAGGCAGTGGAGATGTCCTGCCTAAGGGCAATGTGTGGTGTAAATATTATGCCGAAAATTCGGAGAGTGAAAATTAGGAGGAGGTGTAGAGTTACTAAAAGTATTTCTCAGAGGGCTGAAGAGGGGTTGTTGAGGTGGTTTGGTCATTTAGTGAGAATGGATCAAAGTAGAATGACTTGAAGAGAGTATAAATCTGTAGGGGAAGGAAGGCGGGGTAGGGGTCGTCCTAGAAAAGGTTGGAGGGAAGGGGAAAGGAGGTATTGTGGGCGAGGGCTTGGACTTCCAGCAAGCATGTGTGAGCGTGTTAGATAGGAGTGAATGGAGACAAATGGTTTTTGGGACCTGACGAGCTGTTGGAGTGTGAACAGGGTAATATTTTGTGAAGGGATTCAGAGAAACCAGTTAATTGATTTTGTTGGGCTTGAGTCCTGAAATGGGAAGTACAATGCCTGCACTTTAAAGGAAGGGTCTGGGATAGTGACAGTTGGGAGGGACTTATTCTCAGCTGTCGTATCTGAGCGCCTCTGCAAAGACAGTGATTATGTATGAGTGTGGTGAAAGTGTTGAATGATGATAAGTATTTTCTTTTGGGGATTTTTTTCTTTTGGGTCACCCTGCCTCGGTGGAGACGGCCGGCTTGTTGAAAAAAAAAAAATTTAGAGATTAAATATAGATTTATATACAGAAAAGAATGACAAATAAATACAAAGCACTAATAACATGTATAAATGAACATTTAACATCACACTTACCTTTATTGGCGACTCTTGTTGGTGATGGAAGATGGAGAGGAGAGAGGAAGCGAGTTTGTTTGGAGGCAGGACAAAATGCTTCAATTTGACACTAATATCAGCTCTACGGCTTGTTTATCTATCACAATTCATCTAATATGACATAATAAACAATATTAATAACAAAAAAACATGATATATACTCTAGAATGAATAAAATGTCATTATGAATGTGAGGACTGGTGATAGTTTTATTGTTGTTGGGTTCATAAGGGCCACTGACCATAAGCCATACATACAGTGGTGGTGGTGTAGGTGGAGGCAGCAAAGCCACCACCAATATTCACACTGACACAATGTACATAATTTATAAATAAGAAATATTTACACTTAAATAAGAAATATTTACACTTATCTTGGAGGAGATGGTGGCAGAGGGCGGCTCTGGACTCAGTGCCCTTATACTCCTCAAACAACAATGGAGGAGTTAAGTTTCGTCGTCATATTTCTATCGCTAATCACTTAACTTACTTGCACATTGTTAGTGCTACACTTTATCGCTGGCTGGCGCTACAGCCTTTATCGACTCCACTTTGATACTTTACTACGATTTCTTTCTTTAATTCTATGGTGTTCCTCACTTTCTTTACCAAAGGACTGGCACTAGGAGCTTTCTTTGGGCCCATGGTGGCTTATTTAGCAGTCACACACAATAATCAAGGGCCAAAAACAATGGATTGTTAAGATATGTTTTGTATGAACTCGCTGGATAATGTTCACTCAACCAGAAACAATGCTACACTGCCTGAGAATGTGCGTTGGAGGCGGGCTTGCAGGCTTTGTATGTGCGCTGGGCACTGAACAGGTTCGACCATGAACGAAAACGGAGCCAATCACCGAAAATGGAGGTAATATTTCCACAAAAGAGTGCTCGAAAAATGAAATCACCAAAATGGAGGGTCCACTGTACTTACACTTAGGTCACACAACACATTCATGTACAAGCATGTATATACACACCCTCTGGGGTTTCCTCTATTTTCTTACTAGTTCTTGTTCTTATTTCCTCTTATCTCCATGGGGAAGTGGAACAGAATTCTTCCTCCGTAAGCCATGCGTGTCGTAAGAGTCAACTAAAATCCGGAGCAAGGGGCTAGTAACCCTTCTCCTGCATACATATAAAGTTAAAAAGAAACTTTTGTTTTTCTCTTTGGGCCACCCCGCCTTGGTGGAAACGGCCGATTTTTTGAAAGAAAGAAATGTCAAAATACATAATGAAAATGAATTTAATGCTTCTAGTTTCCAGTATACAGTTAAAATGCATAAGTGTTCAAGTGAGAAGTGAATCCTACACCATTACAATACAAAAAAGCTGGGTAATGGTTTTTAGTCTTCTAAATTAATGCAACCATTCGGGAGGTACTACCGTCCTACCAAGTGAGCATAAAAGGAAGCCTGTACGTATTTGTTTTACATGATGGTAGGATGGGGGAAATGAAATAGAATCTTCCTCCAAACCATGGTCGTAAGAGGCGACTAGAATGCCGGGAGCAAGGGCTAGTAACCCCTTCTCCTATATATTTCTAAATGTAAAGGAGAAACTGCGTTTTCCTTTTTGGGGCCCCCCCGCTTGGTGGGAAATGGCCGACGTGTTGAAAGAAAGAAAGAAAAGGATTGCTGGTGTCTTTTTTCTGTCTCATAAACATGCAAGATTTCAGGTACATCTTGCTACTTCTACTTACACTTAGGTCACACTACACATACATGTACATGTTTATGTACACACTCATCTGAGTTTCTTGATTTTATCTTAATAGTTCTTGTTATTATTGCTTTTCCTTTCATATCCATGGAAGTGGAATAAGAATCATCCTCAAGCTTGTTGTTCAAAAGTCAATTAAAATGCCAGAACAATGAGTAAGTAACCCCTTTTCCTGTATAGCTTACTAAAAAGAAAAAGAAGAAACCACAAAGTGGGATGTTTCAATGTGCGTGAATGTTGTGCAAATGATAAGAAAGAGATGATTGTGGATGTTATGAATGAGAAGTGGATGTCCTGGCTTTAAGTGAAACAAAGCTGATGGGGGTAGAGAGTTTCAGTGGGGAGAAATAAATGGGATTAGGTCAGGGTTTCAAATAGTTAAAGCTAAAGAAGGAGAGAATAATGTTAAGGAAAGTTATGGCAGGAAAAGAGGGAATATAAATGAATAAATTCAGGGATTATGTGGAATAAAATAAGGGTTGGATGTGAAAAGTGGGTTATAGTAAGTGTTTATGCACCTGGAGAAGAGAGAAGTGAAGAGGAGAGAGAGAGAGAGATTTTGGGAAATGTTCATGATTGCTTGAGAGTTTTGAACCAAGGACAGAGTACTTGTGGTTGTGGATCTCAATGCCAAAATGGGTAAAAATGATGTGAGGAGTAATAGGTAAATTTGGGATACCAGGGTAAATGAAAATGAGGAGTCTTTAATTGAGCTATGTGTAGAAGAGGTTTGGTTAATAATACATATTTTATGAAAAAAAAGGATAAATAACAAAAGGTATAATATACGTAGTAACGTAATATAAGTAGTTTGTTAGATTATGTATTGGTGGATAAAAGGTTGATGGGTAGGCTTCAGGATGTACACGTTCATAGAGGGGCAACGGATATATCGATCATTATTTAGTTATAAATACAGTTAGAGTAAAGGTAGATGAGACAAAAGGAAAATGGCAACAGCAAGTAAGAGGTGAAAGTGTATAAAATAAGGGAGGAGGAAGTTAGCATATAAGCAACTATTGGCAGAAGGGGGCTAATGCAAGTATGAGAGGGGGATGTTGAAGAGGGTTGGGATAGTTTAAAAATGCAGTATTAGAATGTGGGCAGAAGTTTGTGGCTA